>OX401405.1:35513326-35571651 GCA_947846245.1 Cerastoderma edule | reverse complement strand
AATTGAAAATTAATACACTGAGAAATAAATAACTGTATTTCTCTGATCGGAATATAATGAATTGTTTTCTCTCGTAGGCTGTTGGTGGACCTGGGTAAGACTATGGTTTACAGGAAGACTTGCTGTCTTTCTCTGTCTGGTGCACCATTTCTGACTGAAATAGTGTTCCAGTCTACATCTGGGCAATTGAAGTCGCCAGCAAGTATTATGTGTTTTCTTTTCTCTATAGAGTTATTTTTTTTGATAGAGGCATCTAAGTTTTGGATGTCGTTAATGTTTCGGTGGGGCATGTTAAAAGAGCAGAGAATTGCATATTTCTGTTTTATCTTGGACCATACTATCTCACAGTTGGTAACAAGCTGTGGTTGGGCATCTGTTACGAGATTCACTTTCATGGCTGTGAATACTCCCCCTCCAATACCTGATTTCCTATCGTTACGATGAACTGTGTAAATGTCAGGGAAGATCTCGCTAGTCGTGATAGTGTCAGGGCTAGGGTCGCATCCGGGGTTTAATACCTTGTAGCCAAGATTCTGTAACGCAAAGCAGGTCAGGTCTAACGCAGTCTAAAGCTGCAGCAAATTCAGATATGTTGTTTCTCACACTGCAGCAGTTCGCTGTTAGGAGTCTGATGTTGGTTGACGACTTCGTTTGGGTCTGGTTGTGAATAGTTCCCTACCGTTGAGCTGATATATTTCACACTGTTTCTTTGTTTGGAATCCTGAGGCTTCTGAAGGTAGGATGTTGTTGTAGGGCTGTTGGTGTGAAGAGGGCTAAAACAGGATGATACAGAGTTTTGAGTAGTGTCCATCTCTGTTGTTTGTGGGTGGTGTTGTAGTAGGTCAGTATGTAAAAACTGTCTATGTTTATACTATAGCATTTACAGCAGTGCCAAATCACATTTGATTTTTCAATATAGGACAGGTTTCCAGAGGATTAGTCTTCACATGACTTGTGAAACCACAAAGTACAATTAGCGCAACAAACGCCTTCTTGTGACCAAGTGACTGGTAAGTCACACACTCCACAGGGAAAAATCGATGCATTTCCTGGACCAGTGTTTAGTTCAACATCTCCTGAGATCATAATCAGTAGGTGTATTAGGCACAGCGTTTGTCTTCTTGACTGTTTTACTCGGTCAAGTGATCAATTTTCTGTACATGCAAATGAAATGTTTCTCGCATGGGATGTCTTGAAAGCTATATCAGATTGGTTGGAATTGTCTGTTGGGGATGGCTTGTGGTAAACAATAAAGGCTTTGATGTAGAATGCCAAAACATCTCAAGTAGAATCGGTTGTTAACATTTTGCACAGGGGGTGGCCATCTTGGTGGGTCTTCTGTATAGAGTGGGGTTGGTTGAGGGTGGTAACCGACCAGGCGACCTTAGTAAAGACATGTTTTATGTATCAAGATGGTCTGCATGATAAAATTGGTTGGAATAATCAAACCTTGGAATAAAAAGTAAACTATTTTCATTCATACAAATCTTTGATTTATCTTTCACTGTGTCGGTTCTAAATCTAGGTCAGGGCATTTCATGTAACCACGTCCACCCAACAATTATACAAAAAAAAAGAGAATAAAATATTCTACAAACGTATCGATTGTCAAATTAACATATATATTAATAAAATTGAGACATTAGCACTGATAAACCCAGAAAAACTGTTCAGAGGCCCAAAAGATCAGTATTACAACATCGTCAATCTAGGCATTTCGTGTAACCACGTCCAGCCAACAAATTTACAAAAATGAGAACAAAAAAATCTACAAACGAATCGATTGTCAAATTAACATAAATATTAATACAAATGTAACATTAGCACTGAAAACCCCAGAAAACTGTTCAGAAGACCAAAAGATCAGTTACAACATCGTCAATCTAGGTATTTCGTGTAACCACGTCCACCCAACAGTTATACAAAAGAAAAGGGATTACAAAAACTCTACAAACGAATCGATTGTCAAATTAACATATATTTTAATAAAAATGTCGGGAAATGATAAAACCCCACCCGAATCGTTCTTTGCAACCACCATACTTGCGCTACATCGAGGGACGATCTCCCCTTTGACTAGATTCTGTCGAAATATTGGCAACACATTGCAAGTACAATGTTCTTGAATAGATCGGGAAATGATAAAACCCCACTCGATTCGTTCTTTGCTACGAATATACTCGCGCGGCATCGAAGGACGATATCCCCTTT
This sequence comes from Cerastoderma edule, assembly GCA_947846245.1. NCBI lineage: Eukaryota > Metazoa > Mollusca > Bivalvia > Cardiida > Cardiidae > Cerastoderma > Cerastoderma edule. The sequence continues at coordinate 35,569,440 of OX401405.1, read as the reverse complement.
GACTAGATTAGAACTTTCGAACTATTGGTAACACATTCATTACATATACAATGTACTTGAATATATCGGTAACTGATAAAACCCCTCTCGATTCGTTCTTTGCTACGAATATACTCGTACTGTTATAGTTTACCAACATTCACCGTCTGTTGACCCGCCTGAGGATCATGAATTACACGCTACCCTGAGTATCTAGAAATATCCTCGGAGCCGTCCGTAATGTTCGACCAAGTGGTTTGTCCACGTACCTTATTTGATAAATGCGTATGTATCTATGTTTATTGACTGTGTACGGGAGACTGTCGAGTATTGAAAATACTGCGTCATAATTATTCATGCATAGAGGGCAAGATACGGTGAATCATGGTGAACAATACGCCACGTCAAACACGTACAAAATCAATCGCTGCATTTGTGCACCAAAGGACATTGGAATGACGGCGAGGAAGCGCTTTTTGATAGATATTTGTGATAATATCAAAAGAATAAATATTTAATACAATTTCTTTGAATCTAACGATTAATATAAAGCACGCCTACTATAGCGTGAGATGATTTCCCTTTTGAATGAACTTGCATAAACTATGCTATTGAAATGAAGTTCCATCTATTTGAATATGGTTGCTTTATTGGCTGAAAAAGGGAAGAAAATGTTGATAAAGTTGTGCAGTTACAAAGTTGTAGTTAGACTAAAGATACACAAAATGACTACACATTTTATATGGAGGTAAAAGATTTAAGAGTAGCACAATATGTTGTTTGTTTGATAAACGGATCTTTTGGTACGATTCAGATCCGTTTTAGCAATGGTACGATGGTCGTCTTAATCTTTGAACGATAAAAAAACTTATTGTCTTGAATGGATTAGATGATGAAATGCATCCCCATTCAATGGTGTCAAATAAAGACATGTAGACCAAACATCTATATAAATAGTTAAACTCTTTCCCAAACAATAACGACATTTGACCACTTTGTTGCTGACGACTTTAGAAAACATTTTGGGAAAAGGAGAAATTGCTCGTAACGAGCAATTTCTCATTTTCCAACAAGGTTTTCTGCTTTATCAGAAGATTATTTTCCATTTTCATCACATTTTGAAATGTCGTCTGCAAACACTTTCAATTTGGGACAGTCGAAAATTTGTTGTTTGGGAAAGGTTATTACCATCTTATCTAAGCATGCACAATATTGGCTTTGCTTTGTTGATTAAATGCGAAAGCATTCTGTTCATCTGGATTACAATGTATACACCTTCTTCAGGTGAGAAAACCATTTGTTTTTATTAAAAAACGATCGCAATATTATATGTCTAAAATGCAATATACACCAACCAAATTAAGAAAATGACTCAAGACCACTGTGGCAGATAAAGGAATTACATAGTTGCATGGACCAGGCAAATTCACCTTTTATTGCAATGAGTTATTCCCTAAAGCTAAAAGGTAGCAATATTGGTTTACGTTTTTCTCCTTTTTCAACACTTATACATAATAGGCTGTTGGTGCTTCAAGTAAATAAAGAAACAAAAAGAAACAATAAGGAAACCTGCAATATAATCAGTTCTATCTACAGTTTCGGCGGGCGCATAAGCTGTGTAAATCATCCATTTATATTGTTTGTAATGGGCCAAAGGCATTTTTCAATGAATTAAGCATTGGATTGGACATTGCTACGTCTTCAATACCAAATTACATTGTTTAATGAACTCGGGAAAAAAATCCTTTACAATTCAGAAGAAAGTTTTGAAAAGAATTCCTATTTCTTTGATATTTTACTATGTAGATCAAAGCGAATATTCAATTAGGTTTGCAAAAATACCAATCAAACATGTACATATAAATTTGACATTAGCTTTGATTTTCAAGAACAAAATGAGAAAAAGTCGGAAATATTGTTTGAAAATGAAAAAATATGCATAAACTTCTTATTATAAATAATGTATTATTTTAGAGAACCGTGGTAAGACGAAAAGGGGCATTAGTGCCAAATAAGAGTAGAGGAACCGTCACAATAAACCCTTTACCAACCACCAAACTTTCGACTGTCCCAAATTGAAAGAGTCTGCAAACAACATTTCAAAATGTGATGTAATTGAAAAATAGCCTTTTGATAGGACAGAAAACATTGTGGAAAAGGGTGTAATTGCTCGTTAAGAGCAATTTCTCTCGTTTTCCCACCATGTTTTTCAGAGTCGTCTGCAACAAACTGGTCAAATGTCGTTATTGTTTGGATATGGCTCAAACCAGTAAATTAAATGGGCAAACAACAAAATGCCATTATGAAACAAAGATTTGGCAGGACTCATTTGGTCTATCATTCTATGCTAAAATAATGGACTCAATATCAAGCTTTGAAAGAATCTTGATATTAACCATACATATATAAATCTATTTATGTTACTATAACCATAGAAAGTGACGTATAGCTTTATGGGCCTGATGTAACGAATTATCTTAAAATAATCATTTTTGGACTAAGCGTGCGCAGCATCCTTAGTCTACTGAATTTACATACCATATTTTGAGGCGTTCATGTATATCTATAAATCTATAAATAGACTTGCGCCAAACCCCAATTACTTATTATTCATCCACCTCTCCGTTGGGGCTAACACGTTCGTGGAACTAGGCAAGAACATAGTCCTTGTTTACTCGCTTTGTTCACACTCTATTTAAAACTCCAAAGTTTACTATCTCGGTCTAAATAGTGTACAAATGTCACCTTAAAACAATTTACTTATTTTACTTTGTTATCTAATATCAACTACAATACCATTAACTGGGCGGGTTATTCTTGATGAAATTACTATGCCCAATGCATTTCCAAATACTCAAGCTATAGATGTTCAATAATTGACAAAAATTTGAAATCTTTTTAAAGGGGGTAGGGATCGTCGACTTTAACCTCTATATAGAACGCAAAAATTAAAACACAAACAATAAAATGGAAAAATAAACATACCAACAAACAAAACTGGGAAAGAAAAAGAAAAGAGTATGAAATATGAAAAAGAAAAACAGATGCATAAAACACTACAGATGCATTCAGGAGTGTAGTGATTTTTACTTCCCGCCTTACACTGTATGGCTTGATAAGAAAACCTAACATAGAATACCCATAATCCGCCATTTTGAAACTCATTCTTTTTTCGGATTCATTCTGACGGACTCATTACACAACTGCCAGGGCCGGATCTATTTGCATTTAAACGAATAGGTCCGTTCTCGACCAATGTATACCGAGAACGACCGACGTAATCCGACAAAAGAATGAAATTTAAAAAGGCTGATTATCAATGGGGGGTTCTACCTTGCAATTTGCTAAGGTTGTGTTATCAATGCGCCATCGCTGTACGTAAAACGGACTTACTCAGATATTGTGTACTGTTAGTAATGAAAATGATTAAGATGTGTTTCAACAATTGTAAAAAATAAACAACCATATTCACTTTTTTATTCAGAAATGTTGAATAACTGTATTTTCTTGTAACGATTGTAAAACAAGCATTCTCATTCCCGGTACTTTGATTGAAACGAGTTGCCTTAAGAATGGTCATTGACGTCCTTTTTTTAGGCACCTTGCTTACTTCATATGGTATCGATTCACTTCACCGGGTCTTTTAGAATCCTCCTACCAATTTAGATTATTTCACCGGACGGAAGCGGGAGATCATTGTTAAAGATTAACTCGTTGAAGGACTGTACTATATCTACAAGACACATGCACTAAATCTTCACAAAATTGTAATGAAAGAGGATGAGAAGGGATCCATAATATAATATAATCTCACATCACTTTATACTCTGTGTTGGAATAAAGCGTTATTGGTTTGCTCTTAACACTAGGCCACGAGAGTCCCCGAAATTCACTGAGGCATGAATACCTAAAAAGAAAGTGATACGTTTTTAATCTCGAGTAAAATCGATGGTGACACAAGCATAAATTATTCGAACAGAGACACATATTTCTTTTTGTCTTTGTGATTCCTTGAACAACATTACACCAAAGTTAGTCTATTTGAAGTCAGGGGATGAATTAACTCTTGATAACTAAAATTGGAGTTATATGTTTGAGTGATCGCCCTTTTGTAACACTCCGGGCTTGCATTATTAAGTATCACCAAACCCGTTCATACAAAAATGAATGATAATATTCAAGGATTGATTGTAACCATACTCTTTGAAGCACATCTACTGCAAAAGTATTTTGAAGCCAATGGAATAAATAAAGAATTCCTCCTCATGTGCATTTTATTCGATTGTTAGAATGGTTTGAACCACATCCGTCTCGATAAATGTAATTTTGGAAATGCTTTTTGAACCATTTGCAGATGCTTTCGATTTGGGCCTCTTCATAAGTTTCCCCATATGGGAACTGTTGTCAATTGGCTGGGCGTCGACTTCTGGATCGGAGGGTCCCGAATCCAAGCCGTATCATGGGAATTCCCCATGGAAAAGAAGAATTGCTTCCAAGTTGCTCCTCTCAACCAAGGTATATAACTTCATGAGGGAATAAACCAATGTTCCGTGGCTAATTTTGTGCCAAATCTAAACGGCCGGTTTATCAATCAGTGGTCCGGGAGGTAATTGTAGAGGTCGTCCAAATATGCCTAGCATAGATATGAGCCTATAACTTGGTTAACACTCGTACGGGCTCAATGACATATTGTCAGGAAAGTTTACGTTTTTATGCTTTATGTGTTCAAATCTTGGCACCGGTTTCGCAAAAGGGACCCGCATCTCCCGGAATTTGAACCCACGACCCTTTTGTCCAGACTCTCTATCCCTTGACCACTGATCTCAGAACTGGTTCTCCTGCTCATCGAGGCATCACCGATAGACTAAGTCATCTGATTCAGCCCTTATTGGATAAATATGATTAATTATAAGGACTTTCTCCATCATTTATGGACCGTACGTCCTAATTCAGCTTGAAAGCTATCTTTACGAGACACGGGTTTCGACCGAACTATACCAAATCAGTAAGCCTTACTGTTCCAACGTCCTGCGTGGCTCAGTTGTTAAAGTGGTGGACCCAGAATCCGGATTCGAGCCCCACTGGCAGATCTGATTTCGTGAGAGTGGCTTTTGGCAAATTACTTTAGATCCCTAGCCTTGTACTGGTCCTTCAAGGAAAGTATTTACAAAACTGAATAAAATTATGTACGGCACTGACGAATAGGACCAATATGAGACATGTGTCAGTAACTTAATATAACTATAACTACAACTATTTCATCGTAGATCCGTAAACCATACATGCATGTTCAACGGAATATCGAAAGAAACATTCGATGCACAAGAAGAAACCTTTTTCACGTAGAGACTTCTCGGTCAATTTGCTTCCTAATTAAACCATGAGTGGAAGCAATACATATATTTATTTCAAACTCTTTAAGACTCGATTTCTTTTACAGAAAACATAAAGTTAGATAAAATGATACACAATGTAAATAAACAACGTTAAACACATTTCAAATGCTTTTAAGGAACCCTTATAAAAAAGATTCTATAAACTTTTCTGGTTATAATTTCCTGCAAACGGTTTTATGTTACCGTTGAATATCATTTTCAGCCCGCTTAATTACTGCAGTAGGTTGCTTTGTAATTATTAATGCTGTTGACACAAAACGCTGACAGGAAAAGCAAATCAAAAATAATGATACAAAAAAATCAGCCTAGTTTCGGTTACAAAAATACTTCGCAGTGATATTTTGTTTGTTTTCGTGCATAATCAATTAACCACATGATTCACGGAATTCGGCAAGATGCGTCTTCGGTTCATATCGACAATAAATGGAATACAATGTATTCGTTTAAATAAAAAAAAAGCAACAACCTAGTTTCGGTTTCAAAAATACTTCGCAGCGATATTTTGTTTGTTTCCGTGCATAATCAATTAACCACATGATTCTCGAAATTCGGCAAGACGCGTCTTCGGTTCATATCAACAATTAATGGAATACAATGTATTCGTTTATATAAAAAAAAACCTAGTTTCGTTTTCAAAAATACTTCGCAGGGATATTTTGTTAGTTTCCGTGCATAATCAATTGACCACATTATTCACGGAATTCGGTAAGACACGTCTTCGGTTCATTTCGACAATTAATGGAATATTCGTTTGTCTTATATGACAAGGGCAGTTTTTTAAGAAAAATGGTATTTTTGGAAGGTCATTAATTTGAGCTTGTGGCAAGTTGAGCTTGGAACGACATTATTTACCACAACATTTAGGAAACTCATTCTATTTCTGCTTAATTTCGGAATTTGGAAAATGTGCATCACATCATTTTTATAAATTACCAAACAATAACGACATTTCACCAGTTTGTTGCAGACGACCCTGGAAAATATTGTGGGAAATGAAGATTATTTTCCAATTTCATTACATTTTGAAATGCCGTCTACAAACTCTTTCAATTTGGTACGGTCTAAAGTTTGGTGTGTGGTAAAGGGTTGAACAACAGCAACATATACGATTGTCTGTGTATCAAAGCTGTAAATCACGGAAGCGGAGGATTTAAATTTCCCTGAAAGGTAGCCTCCGGACTGAATAATGCAATACCGATAATTTGCAAAAACCTTTCTGTTGAACGGTTGATTAACTTTTGTAAAGTTCTAAACGTCGAAAAAGGACTGCTTCAACCTACAAGTACATTTAAAATTACATATGGTCATACACCTGTTACTTTTGAGATCTTGAATTCCCATTGACGCTAATATTATATTGCAAGACTCTGCTGAGTGAAGAATAGTGTTTTTTACGCTAAGCTATGTACAGAAATATCAAGTTGGTCTATTAATACTTAAAAACTGTAATAAGATTGACACCTCAATCGTCTCATTTTTTTTAAGGAGCAATGTGTACCAGAACCGCCCGAAAGTCTGTACACAAACTGTCAAATCTAACTGAGGTCTGCATGACTATCATATACATATGTATATATACCTATTGTATACAGTATAGACATCAGTGTTATACCAGCTCATCTCTTAATAGCGAAACTATGCACCAGAAGTCGAAACTCAAAATTTGTAAATGGGACTATTTTTGGTACTACGACCCGGAAGTACTCCGTAACAGGTGCGATACATTATTTGAACATGTCTATCGGTAATCAGTTAAATGGTTCATCACAAGGGGTAAGAATGTTAAGAACAAACTCTTCTTTTCACATTGAACCATGCTGGACCGCCAGCCACCCGGAATGACGGCATACTATGGTCGATTCGCTTATTCTGGCGGGGTGATCAAGAGATCAATGTTTACGATGTAAAACAGATTGCATATGGCGGTGACCATGAATGAGGAGATATGCATTATTCATTTTTTGGCAGATTACTTTTGTATTCCACTTTTTTATATACGCCATGTTCCGACGATCAATTTTCCGCAATCACCGATGAATGTTGTGTCAATTTTGGACGTGCCTTTTGCTGCAAGATTCTGCAGAGAATTTCGAGTCGAGGGATGCGAATGACCTAAAATCATCAGCCATCAAATGCGATTTCTCTACCGAGTGTTAGACGTAACGCCGTTATAAACCATGGGTTATCATATACTACCAGAACCGGAAAGTTGAAGGTCGGAACAAGTCGTATATAAAGTAGTGTAAAAAAGTATTAGACCTAATTGACAATATCAGCGCAAAACATATCAAGTGTAAGTCAGGCGGGGTGATCATGTGAACAATGTTTACGATACAAAAAGATATAAAACAGATTGCAAATGGCGGCGCCAATGAATGAAATCCGTTGGTCTTTTTAATCAGCATCTCTCTCCAAGCTCATAGACCAATTACTGAGGGTCGATTCTTGTCGATTGTTTTATTAGATTAAAATGAAATTCGAGAGGGTTTGCCTTCTCCAGGGGATTTATCGGAGAGGGGAGAGACGTGAATTAGCTACCTCCATTTTTCCCTTTATGGCATAGGCGGGTGACAATCTTTGGATGCCTAGCAAATCGTTCAGATCTTATCTCGTGAGATATCAAATTAGGAATTCCAGTTGATGATTAACTTTTGTAACGTTTTGCTTTTTTGCATCGTATCATCTCAGTTGTGTTTTATCTATGCCAAGATTGTCCTGTAATATATATAGAGAATAGATGGTCGGTGTCGTGAATCGGAAATGTTATCGGGCAAGGCTTCGGAATATTATCCGGTGAGCTGAATGCGAAACGGATAATAATACGAAACCAAGCCCGATAACTTTTCCCATTCAAGACACCAACTTTTTATTCTATTTATCCTGTTACCTTTATGTATTCTTTCAAACAAACAAGATGTAAATAAAGATGTAAGATAAAAAATTAAAAAATAAATAAATAGAGAATGATGTAACCATGACGTCATGTCGTTCTTATTTGTTGATGTGTTTTATGGTTAGTGCCGGATATCACAAATGTTATACTTCACCTTGTTATCGGTCCCAAAATGGCGCCAGTGACAGGATAAATAGTTTTATTTTCATCGTGTTAACCTGCTTTTTTTATGGTACATCGCATCAACTAACGTTATTCATGGCTTCTATGGATTCACCAGTAGCAGGCCAAGAATGGAACAAAGTGGAAATTGTAAACGCCTTTCACAGACTTCCATATCTAGATTGTCAAAAATATATGTCTATAAAGCGTAAAATTAGAACGCTTTGTGTACAATAATGAAAGTTCTGACTTAAAATATGCTTTATGTGGCTAGAAAGAAGCAGTGAAGCACCAACCCTCCCGCTTTACGACAGTGTTTACTCGGTCTCCAAGGTATTTACTTACAGTGTCCATTATTAAAGGCTCATAAAAGGAGACTAATGCTATATCAAACTACATTATTTGGTAAACTTTTGGTCAGATTCAAATAGTTGTAACAAAAAAGAAAAAAAAGCATCAGCACAACTTAAACGTGATAGGCAACAAGAAATAACCCAGATTAGCCAGTTTTATAATGTAACATGTATCGGGTCCCTCTCGGAGTAAAGCCACCGTGGGTCACCCATCCAGGTACTAACCACTTAGTACGTTGCTTAACTTAGTAAACCAACCACTCTACCGAATCGCCCATAAAAGCCGGCTTCCACAGCGAGACTGTAGAAGTAGTATTTATACATAAACCCTATTACCGTCACATTTCTCCCACTTTTCTTTTGACTTCGTCCCGAAGTCACCACATGGGCAGTTACCGACTCTTTTACGATTCAAGTAGGTACTGCTGCCACTATTAATAATGCCTCAAAGCAGAAACAAGGATCGAGAACATGCGACAAACTATTAAGGGTACGGGAATGATGGTGATATCAAACCAAATCCCACCGTTGCCACCAATTTTGTAACGTTTATCGAGTCCCTCTCGGAGTAAAGCAGCCATCGCGGGTCACCCATCCAGGTAATTACCGCGATGAATGTTACTTAACTTCGAGAGAAAGCCAACCAGTCTACCGAATCACCCATAAAAGCCGGCTTCTGAGACTGAGCGAGACTGTAGAAGTGGTATGTATACATAAACCCTATTTCCGTCACATTTCTCCCACCTTTCTCTTGACTTCGTCCCGAAGTTACAAATGTCACAAAGACGTACATGGACAGTTACCGACTTTTTACATGTATCCGGCCCCTCTCGGAGTTGCTTAACTTCGAGAGAAAGCCAACCACTCTACCGAATCACCCATAAAAGCCGACTTCAACAGCGAGACTGTAGAAGTAGTATTTATACATAAACCCTATTACCGTCACAATAATTCAGATTGCATGATTCTTCACCTCTGACCTTGTCATTTGATACACAATCTGTTTAACCGACCAATCAGAATTCGTTATTCTGAAAATGTAAACAAACAGGTTGTTGATAAACATTACTGAATTGGTGACAACTATATTTCAAACACAAAATAACTTATGTTAAGGGAGTCTATTTAAAAGGGTCTCAATGCATTCTTAAATTATTTCTCATGACTTTCATAAATATAAAAGAACCCCAAACATTTTTTCAGTAATTTATATGTACTCATCTCCTGTCATGTACCTTGAATCAGAATTATCAATCAAAGCACTGAAAGGAGCGAAAGTTCGTTTTTTTAATTATGAAATCACAGGTTCTCAACACGTTTGAAAAGAAAGTCATCATTTTTTTATTGACGAAGAATGTTCAACCTGTAAGATAATAGGCCCTTTAAATACTGACATTTTTCATACTAGATAATAAAAGCTTTCGTCTTAAATGAAACGCATGCGTCTTATTCGTGAAACTATTCCTATACTGGTGTTCATGCGAAACACACAATAATCAATCTGGTTATAGACAGAGCCCATTCGTTAACAATCCCACACGCAAGAAAACAACAAAAGGAAATTCAAGAAACTGTAATCAAAACAAAAGACGGAGTTCTTGAGAATGAGGAATACCGCATTCGTTAAAAATGTTGCTTACCGAAACCGCAACATGGATACTTATTTTTGAAGCTTTTTAATTTGTGTTCTGCTTTCGATTAGCATACCTTACACAGCCGTGCATGAGGAAATGACTCTCTGCTTTCATAAACATTTTTGTATGGTGTTTAACGTGGTGTCAACATCATTAAGTTATGTTACGGTTATGATACGGGTTTCCTTGACAAGTGGTTAAGGTGGCGTACCTAGAACTCCGGAGTGCTAGGTTCGAGCCCCAGCCCCAGCGACACTTCTTGTTTCGTGGGAGTGGCCTTTTGCAAGTCTCTTCAGAACCCTAGCCTAGTACTGGTGAAACCCTAAATTGCCGATTTAATTATCAGAGGTTAATGTATTGGGCAAAAAAGGTAACACCACTACAAGTCCTTTTAAGAATATAACATAACATGGCAGAAAGATGTCCGTACGGGCAATGTGATTTAGAATCCTTCACAAATAGCCAGTTACTTCCCCGTAATTGTTTCATGTGTTTTATATATCAACCTAAATTACAAATTCTATCATTTTCTGTTTAGGGACAAAACTAATTGTTAATATATTTGTATCTAGTGAATGATGTATTGTGGGCCAGAGATCTTTATTAACAGCAATACACTTTTGAACTCTAACTTTTAGAATTGTTTGGAACAAAGTCCAGCCTACTTATCTGAACTGCCAGATACACGAATCTTTCCTTTCTAAACATTCGGAAAACCTCGGCCATTTCTTAAAATAACCTCGGAGGTAATGGGGAGCCTTTTTGAAAGTAGGCCGGCAACGAAAGGCATGTCCGTTTGCAAACGTATCTACTCGGAAATCCCCGGCACAAGCCGGGGATTGCCGAAGAGATACGATTGACAAAATATGAAACAAATATGTGTTGATATGATAATCTTTAATGAAAAGAGTAAAAGAAAACACAACATTAAATTGTGATATATAACCAATTTAGTGCATGTGTGCATGTTGTAAGCATGTGCGTTATCCGCCGGAAATAAGGCGAATTATCCCAGGATTTCTGGTGTATTCATGAACTGCCTACGAGGTATATCTACCGACTTGTGACGGGGATTGCCGAGTTGATACGATTGCTTTCTAGTTTGAAACCAAAGAACACTTTCCATAGCATTGATATTCAGGTAGTTATCATGCTATTCTTTCTTTCATCTTTAGATAGTGAAGTTTAATCCATCATTTGCCGAAGGAAACGACCAAGAAGTTTTAAAGATAGGAATTTTCGAATATGATATTGATCGACTCACGTCTTCTTTGGAGCTCGTAAAAATAATAATAATAGCACTGTTCATTTGAAAGGAAAAATGTATTTTGCAACAAATATCTATATAATATACATATATAAAATATCTGATAAACTATTAACAAATGAGATGAACAAGTTAAATAATTTCAAAATGAAGAGCAAGAGATAACACAAGACAAAGTCACACGAAAGAAGGCGTTTCTGCTACTCCGCAAAACAGGTATATCTTTGGCTGTTCATCTGCATAAATCTTTGACAAGTGAGCAATTTATTCCTATATCACAAAAGTTCATTCCAAATTGATATCATGTTTTTAATTCTAATGGTGTTACTGAGAAAAACACCACTCAAAACGTTGCCAAGGATGATCCGTCAAAAAATACAATTACTGAGAAGCATAGGGTCGCTGGATAAATTTAACACTTAGAATGCTCGGTAATTTTCTCGAAATAGATTTTTGTGTCATCCGCTTTTAAAAACCTTAAAGATATGTTTCATATTGTTGGGGTAAGATACTCAGAGTAGCAATCAGGTTAGATCACAGGCCTGCCGACAATTTACTTGTCGGCTAGCCTGGATCTAACCTGTTTGCATAAGCACGAAGGCGGTTCCAGCAATGTAAGGGTTAACACGATTTGTCCTGCGATGATTCTACAGAAAGAACAGAGATTGATAAATGTATTCTGTGTGCAATTACCGGGTAATCAACGGAGAGTGCGGTTTTTCTTTAGTCTCCAGGCTTTCCCCTAAAGTAAATGCTGTCTCTAGTGACAAAGATACCTTGTTTCTCATTCGTTTCAATGATTAGCCCCTTCCTTTTCTGAAGTGTTTAACGAAAGGGTTGCGTCTTGTACCTGTTCTTTCCATGAACAGAAGCCCATTTGTTCCTGCGGATATCCGTGATTATAGCGATGTTTGTTCAACGCATTTATGTGACTAGAGTCCTGATTGTTCTTGTGCGTTTCTAAGAACTCAATCGTGCTCATTCCCTTGCAATTCCGAAGAACGAGACTTGCTTATTACCGTGGTTTTCTGAGAATATATTCTTGCTTTGTTCCTGTATACTTCGATCATTAAAACCATGCTTGTTCAACGCATTTATGTGATCAGAGCCCTGTTTGTTCTTGTGCGTTTCTAAGAACTAAATCCTGCTCATTCCGATGCAATTCCGAAATAGAGTCCTGCTTATTACTGTGGTTTTCTGAGAATAGATTCTTGCTTTGTTCCTCTGTACTTCGATCATTAAAACCATGCTTGTTCAACGCATTGATGTGACTAGAGTCCTGTTTGTTCTTCTGCGTTTCTAAGAACGAAATCGTGCTCATTCCATTGCAATTCCGAAAAACGAGACTTGCTTATTACCATGGTTTTCTGAGAATATATTCTTGCTTTGTTCCTGTATACTTCGATCATTTAAACCATGCTTGTTCAACGCATTTATGTGATCAGAGCCCTGTTTGTTCTTGTGCGTTTCTAAAAAGTAAATCCTGCTCATTCCGATGCAATTCCGAAATAGAGTCCTGCTTATTACTGTGGTTTTCTGAGAATAGATTCTTGCTTTGCTCCTCTGTACTTCGATCATTAAAACCATGCTTGTTCAACGCATTGATGTGACTAGAGTCCTGTTTGTTCTTCTGCGTTTCTAAGAACGAAATCGTGCTCATTCCATTGCAATTCCGAAAAACGAGACTTGCTTATTACCATGGTTTTCTGAGAATATATTCTTGCTTTGTTCCTGTATACTTCGATCATTTAAACCATGCTTGTTCAACGCATTTATGTGATCAGAGCCCTGTTTGTTCTTGTGCGTTTCTAAAAAGTAAATCCTGCTCATTCCGATGCAATTCCGAAATAGAGTCCTGCTTATTACTGTGGTTTTCTGAGAATAGATTCTTGCTTTGTTCCTCTGTACTTCGATCATTAAAACCATGCTTGTTCAACGCATTGATGTGACTAGAGTCCTGTTTGTTCTTCTGCGTTTCTAAGAACGAAATCGTGCTCATTCCATTGCAATTCCGAAAAACGAGACTACCGTGTTTTTCTGAGAATATATTCTTGCTTTGTTCCTGTATACTTCGATCATTAAAGCCATGCTTGTTCAACGCATTTATGTGATCAGAGCCCTGTTTGTTCTTGTGCGTTTCTAAGAACTAAATCGTGCTCATTCCGATGCAATTCCAAAATAGAGTCCTTCTTATTATTGTTTTCTGAGAATATATTCTTGCTTTGTTCCTGTATACTTCGATCATTAAAGCCATGCTTGTTCAACGCATTTATGTGATCAGAGCCCTGTTTGTTCTTGTGCGTTTCTAAGAACTAAATCGTGCTCATTCCGATGCAATTCCGAAATAGAGTCCTTCTTATTATTGTGGTTTTCTGAGAATATATTCTTGCTTTGTTCCTGTATACTTCGATTATTAAAGCCATGCTTGTTCAACGCATTTATGTGACTAGAGTCCTGTTTGTTCTTGCGCGTTTCTAAGAACTAAATCGTACTCATTCCGATGCAATTCCGAAATAGAGTCCTTCTTATTATTGTGGTTTTCTGAGAATATATTCTTGCTTTGTTCCTGTATACTTCGATTATTAAAGCCATGCTTGTTCAACACATCTATGTGATCAGAGCCCTGTTTGTTCTTGTGCGTTTCTAAGAACTAAATCGTGCTCATTCCGATGCAATTCCAAAATAGAGTCCTTCTTATTATTGCGGTTTTCTGAGAATATATTCTTGCTTTGTTCCTGTATACTTCGATCATTAAAGCCATGCTTGTTCAACGCATTTATGTGATCAGAGCCCTGTTTGTTCTTGTGCGTTTCTAAGAACTAAATCGTGCTCATTCCGATGCAATTCCGAAATAGAGTCCTTCTTATTATTGTGGTTTTCTGAGAATATATTCTTGCTTTGTTCCTGTATACTTCGATTATTAAAGCCATGCTTGTTCAACGCATTTATGTGACTAGAGTCCTGTTTGTTCTTGCGCGTTTCTAAGAACTAAATCGTGCTCATTCCGATGCAATTCCGAAATAGAGTCCTTCTTATTATTGTGGTTTTCTGAGAATATATTCTTGCTTTGTTCCTGTATACTTCGATTATTAAAGCCATGCTTGTTCAACACATCTATGTGATCAGAGCCCTGTTTGTTCTTGTGCGTTTCTAAGAACTAAATCGTGCTCATTCCGATGCAATTCCAAAATAGAGTCCTTCTTATTATTGCGGTTTTCTGAGAATATATTCTTGCTTTGTTCCTGTATACTTCGATCATTAAAGCCATGCTTGTTCAACGCATTTATGTGATCAGAGCCCTGTTTGTTCTTGTGCGTTTCTAAGAACTAAATCGTGCTCATTCCGATGCAATTCCGAAATAGAGTCCTTCTTATTATTGTGGTTTTCTGAGAATATATTCTTGCTTTGTTCCTGTATACTTCGATTATTAAAGCCATGCTTGTTCAACGCATTTATGTGACTAGAGTCCTGTTTGTTCTTGCGCGTTTCTAAGAACTAAATCGTGCTCATTCCGATGCAATTCCGAAATAGAGTCCTTCTTATTATTGTGGTTTTCTGAGAATATATTCTTGCTTTGTTCCTGTATACTTCGATTATTAAAGCCATTCTTGTTCAACGCATCTATGTGATCAGAGCCCTGTTTGTTCTTGTGCGTTTCTAAGAACTAAATCGTGCTCATTCCGATGCAATTCCGAAATAGAGTCCTTCTTATTATTGTGGTTTTCTGAGAATATATTCTTGCTTTGTTCCTGTATACTTCGATCATTAAAGCCATGCTTGTTCAACGCATTTATGTGACTAGAGTCCTGTTTGTTCTTTCGCGTTTCTAAGAACTAAATCGTGCTCATTCCGATGCAATTCCGAAATAGAGTCCTTCTTATTATTGTGGTTTTCTGAGAATATATTCTTGCTTTGTTCCTGTATACTTCGATTATTAAAGCCATGCTTGTTCAACGCATTTATGTGATCAGAGCCCTGTTTGTTCTTGTGCGTTTCTAAGAACTCAATCCTGATTATTCCGATGCAATTCCGAAATAGACTCCTGCTTGTTGTGTTCTTTGAATAAAAAAATCTGCTTATTCTTGTGTGTTTCCATAACCAATAACCGGCTTAATTGTGTGTGTTTCCATGAACAGAACCCCGTTTATGCATGTGAATTTCCATGAAGGCAACCCTGCTTATTCATGTGCGTTTCAGTAAAAAGAACCCCGTATATACCAGTGTTTTCCATGAACAGAACCTTGCTTATTCCTGTTCGTTTCCATGAACAGAACCCTATTTATTCTGGTGTTTTTCCATAAACATAATCTTGCTTATTCCTGTTCGTTTCCATGAAAAGAACCCTGTTTATTCCTGTTCGTTTCAATGAACAGAACCCTGTTTATTCCTGTTCGTTTCCATGAACAGAACCCTGTTTATTCCTATTCGTTTCCATGAACAAAACCCGGTTTATTCCAGAACTCTGCTCATCCTGTGCGTTTCCAATGAAAGAGTTCTAATTGTTCTATTGCATTTCCACAAAAAGAGTCATGCTCATTCCTGCGTATTTCCATGAAAACCCTGCTTCTTCATGTGTTTCCATGAACAGAACCCTGTTTATTCTTGTGTGTGCCTTGAACAGAAGCCTGCTTGTTCTTGAGCGTTTCCATGAAAAGAACGCTGCTTTTTTTGGAGCGTTTCTATGAACATAACCCTGCTGATACTTATGTCTTCCTTGAAAAGAGTTTTGCGTATTCTTGTGTGTTTCCATGAACACAGTCCAGGTTCCTCTTTTATTTTGCCACGAACACATCATGCAGATCTAGTTAACAGTCTAACGTTTTATTTCTTAAACAATGACATATTGTCTAGGTCTTACTGGGTCATCGAACTAGGTATGGGCCTCATTGGCCCGAAACTTCGAAACTGGTCAACCCTCCTATCATATGCATTAAGCAAGGTGTGTCAACAAACAAATATTTCACTACTTTTAACCATAAGATGAGATGTGTTTTGACGCTAGACTGCGAATGGCTTAATGATGAATAAAATATCACCCAATTCCATAGGGAAATAAAGAAACAGAAACTGAAGGTTCCTATTGACTTTAGTACGAACGATAAATGACATTTAATGGACCATTTCCATAGATTGTGTTGATTTAGCAGATATGGAACACGACATGAAAGCGCTGGAAGTTAACTTTGTCTCCATCTATCTCTGTCTCTGTCTCTGTTTCTTTGTGGTAAGAACTGGGGTATGTCTGTCTGTGTGTCTGTCTGAATGAGTGTCTGTCTGCCTGTATATCTGTCTCTGTATCTGTGTGTGTGCGGGGTGAGTGTGTGGGGTGTGTGTGGGTGTGTGTCTGTGTGTCTGCCTGTTCTCTATTTTGCCTTTTCTCTCCCTCTCTCTCTCCCTCACTCTCTTTCTCTGTCTCTCTCTCTCTGTGTGTCTCTGTGTGTGTGTGTGTGTGTCTCTCTCTCTCCCTCACTCTCTCTCTGTCTCTCTCTCTGTGTCTCTGTGTCTCTCTCTGTCTCTCTGTCTCTCTATCTCATTATAGATTTTTGTGTCGTCTGCTTTCCATAACCTTAGATATCTACTTAATTTTGATGAGGAAAGATATCCAGAGATGCAAACGGGTTAGATCACAGGCAAGCCGCTAATTTACTTGGCGGCTGACCTATATCTAACCTGTTTGCATAAGCATGAAGTTGGTTCCAGCTCTACAAGGGTTGAACATAAGATAAAAAATGATACAATCTTCACAATTCATCATCGCGAGTCATCAAGGCTTTGTTTTACAATCAATTTTCAAAGTGACTACAGTTTTACCGATAAAAAGCCAACCGGTAATTTAGGTGTTACGAAACGCTCGCGTTGCCATAGTAATAGCGGCGCTGATCCTCGAAAATTGTATTAGTCTTACTTATACAGCATGGCCTTTTGATTTTGTTAGGAAATTCCGTGGACGCCATATCAGAAAACATCGTGGATTTTAATCGATGCATTGCAAAACAATTTATCACATAAGTCATTGTATTCTTTTAGCTATTTTAATTATTTATAGAATACGTGTTTGTTTCTGTATAACCTTTTTCTTCAATTGTGAGTTCAAATCCCAGTGACGAGTTTTTTTTGTATTTCAAAAAAGGTAGTCAATCGAAAAGCTTTACGAAAAACTGATGGACTGTTGTGTTTTGGTCTTCAACAATCATTTACAATCGGGCATCGCAACATCACTGATATATACTACTGACGCGACGTAAATCCTTTAATAATAAATAAATAAATACACAGATAAAAAGATAAATAAAACAATAAATAAATAAACAAAAGTTACAAATGCCACCTGCAACGTAATCCTGTTTATTGACGAGGGTATCAAGAAAAATGGTTAATCTTTGCAAGAACAGAGAAGGAAACATTATGAACTGTGTGAATAATTTAGTAAATGGTCCGGGAAATATGTCTGCTCCCGGAAAATACCATCCAATATGTTTACCCGGAAGGTGAGAAATGACGGGATATTACGGGAAAAAACCCGGGGACAAGTCTGACACTTAACTATACATACCGGTACTGGTCAAGTTCCTCTGTACCCTTTACCCTTTACCCGTCACGAGCAATTTTAGTCCTCTTCCCGCAATGTTTTCCAAAGTCTTCTGCAAAAAACTGATCAAATGTCGTTTTTGTTTGGTAATAGGCTAAAGTGTGGATTCTGTCTCGGCATACAAGATACTTACGAAAATGGGAGGAAAAAGCAGCATCATCAAAACATTTGATAAATAAACATATATGTGTTTCAAAAATGAGGCCAGTTTTATTTCTATTTCATATTGATTCTGACTTACGAAACTATGTTTTTTTTCATTAACGAAGAAAGTACCAAAACATGAATAAATATGAGTCCTTGTCTAGTTTAATCATATTTAATTGCATTATTTCTACATGAGTTACAAGACATTTATATAAAAAACAGACAAACATGTATTTAAAGAAGACATGAAAAGGCAAAAACAAAAATGCAATTAGATTTGGTCACAAGTTATAACAACATTAGCGACTTGCCCTTCCCCATTTAATTACTTAACATCGCATATTGCTATTTATTTTAAGATTTGAAAAATGATCGTTAAAGAATGAGTCCTTGTCAATAACTATTTCCAAACAAAATCCAGACTGTTATCTAATCATTCCTACAAGTGTATGCGAAGATGAATTTATTGTTATATTTTTTGTCAACCATGAGCTGTATATTCTTCAGTTGAAATAAAATGTTCTTCTATATTCTAACGAACACTGGGATCTGCTACATTTTTTATGAGACTCATATAGAGAATAGATGGTTGGTGTCGTGAATCGGAAATGTTATCGGGCAAGGCTTAGGAATATTATCCGGTGAGCCGAAGGCGAGCCCGATAACATTTCCCGTTCAAAGACACCAACTATCTATTCTATTTATCCTGTTACCTTTATGTACTCTTTAAAAGAAAAAAGATGAAAATAAAACACGAGAAAAAAGGACAAAAATAAGTAGAGAATGATGTAAACATGACGTCATGTCGTTCTTATGACGTCATGATTCGCCACGTGCATGTGATATATGGCTAGTGCCGGATATCACAAATGTTATACGGCACCTAGTTATCGGTCCCAACATGGCACTAGTGACAGGATAAGAATAGATAGGAAATAGAAAGAACTCTAATAAAGCGATACCGTTATGTTGGAAATGTAAACCTGACATCTAAGGAAAACAAACCAAACTCAATTAGATCGCTCGAAGATTCTTTACAGTGATATACCTGTTCATTATTGGTTGTTTATGATAAAACAAGTACCTAAACCATTGCGATGTAGAATTTCATCGCTTTTGTTAATTTTTTTTTATATGATCATAGATAAACTTTATGAATGAGTCTTCAAATTACCTAAACATATTCCTATTGCATCATTTCGTTTATGGTAATAACAGGAAAACGGTACATCATTTGTTTTGTAATCATTTTTATCTAGTCAACGCTTTTTCAGATATACTACTCGGCTTACTACCTCTTATGAAACCATGACATAAACCCGAGTAGAGAGGGGACTTGTGATTTCAAGTTTATACCTTTAAGAAAGCCCCGGATACGTTATTTCCTAATTTCCCTATATGAAACGACTAATTTCCTATGTAGATATTATATGCATATGCAACAAGCCTTTTACAAACACACGTTCCCGTTGACTTATGGACCGCCAATGGATCTGCATGGCTCACCCATTCCTAGTAGGCAGTATAACCTGGGGTATTTCTCAACCTAAGTGTGCCGTGCAAAGCAATATAGCTGCACTATCGTTAAAGCAAAATTAAAGAGAAACAATATATACCACACTAAAAACAGCAAACGAAATCGCATTCATTAATCCAAACAAACCCACATCGTAAATTCAAGCAGAAACCGCAAATACGTACAAGGTTACCTACACACGTTCTTACAAAGAAAGCCATACACATATTTGCAAACAAAACAGCAAACACAAATACAAACAAAACCATACCCATAAACTCAGACAAAACATTTTCATGAATGCAAACAAAACCACAAAAATAAATGGAAACAAAACCACAAAAATAAATGGAAACAAAAGCCACACACAAAAGGTACAAGCACAAACCACAGAAACCTGCAATGTAGACACAAAGATGCAATCAAAATCCACAAAACGTGCAAGGTAACACACTTACTTGACTCACACAAACAAAGCCATGAACATACATGCAAACAAAATCACACACATAAATACGAACCAGCCTTTACACATTGATGCAAACACAGACACACTCATACATATAGATGCAAACAAAACCACAATATCATATATCCAATTATATCCATTAATATAACTACAAACAAAACAACACACATACATGCAATCAAAACCGCTAACATAGAAATGCAAACACATTTTTCCACATAAATTCAAACACAACAACATACATTAGTGCAAACATAGACACACACATAAATGAAAACAAAACCACACACATTAATGCAAACAAAGTCATGCACATAAATGAAAACAAAACCACACACATTAATGAAAAAAAGCCACGTATATAAGTGAAAAAAAAAAAACCAAACACATATTAATGCAAAGAAAACCGTACATAAACGCAAACAAAACCACACTTTGATGGAAACAAAACATTTTACATAAAAGAAAGCAAAATACAAACACATAAGTGCAAACAAAACCACACATAAATGTAAACAAATCCACACACACACACACACACACACACACACACACACACACACACACACACACACACACACACACACACACACACACACACACACACACACACACACACACACGCACACACACACATAATCAAACTGTACACATGAATGCTAACAAAGCCCTACACTAAGATTTGTCGTTAATCGACATTAATCAAGTTATTGAAGGGAATCCGTTTCTTTTCCACATTTTCTAATTTTACAATACATAACAGTGAATACAACGTTAAAGTGAAGTTTACGACACCGCTATGTCTCTTTCTGTATGATAAAGTGAAGCGAGCGGTCAGGTTTGAAAAGTTATCTGAATCTTTTTAACAAATATGCAATAAAGAATTATATTTGTCAACAAATTTGTAATTATATTGATAATATGATATCCTTCGGTTCTATTTCTATCAATTTTATACTTTCAAAGTGAAGGATCTTCACTTCTAAGAGAAGAGTACTTAAGAACAATTGAGAAAAAATAGATGCAAACACTTTTTTCATTATTATTATTATTGCTTTATTAGTCGTTCATTACACTGGACAAGCCAATATCATTCAGATACTGTTTCTAATACAGGTGCGTGTGTAATTTCATTTACTCACTTGCAGATGTATTTCGATGGGTTTCGATGGGTGTGTGCATGACTGGACCGAGTCGTATTTTGCAAAATATGACTTTGTCCGGTCTTGCGCCGGGCCGTCGATTCATATCCATGTACATCTGCTAGTTCTATACGGCTAATTGAATATGCAAAAAGTATCTGCTAAATCAATGCACTTGTATTAGTTTGTAAATTAATGTTGTATGTTTAATCAATTCATTTTAACATGATTGCTATGCTATTCATTGTGTGTATTCTGGGCCGAAGGCCTTTATTTACAATAAAATTTATTTTATGTTATAATGGTGGAGATTTTACACGGATTCTAGAATAAGTTGTTTTGAAGGTCGAGCCAGTCGCTATTTAAAAGCTTGAATGATGCGTTTAAATTGCGCTAGCTGTTATTATAAGAAATTTATTTGGCATCGATTTGAATTAACACGTATTTCATACGGTATAAAGTAATCGTACATATTTCATATTTTGTTTGTAATGAGAATGTTGATATACAGAAGTATGGCATTGGTCTAAGGCTAGCTGACCCTGGGCTGTTGGTAGTCTAAATCGAGCAGGAGGAGTGAAACGTCGATAAGTTTAATTTTTATCGTCATTATAAAGTCCTTTGTTTATTGTTGGGAATAGATAGGGGTCGTTATGTTTTTTTTCATTACATCAATTGAATGTGCTTTAACGAGCTTTCAACAGTATTTTTAGTTAGAATGAGAAATTATTGCATTTCACCGAATAAGACAAAGATTATCTAATGCATCTTATGATTATTTAGTCTTAGTTATGCAATCAAAACCAGAAACATAACTTCAAACAAACCAATACATATAAATGGAAACCCCCCAAGATAAACTTTCAAACAAAACAACATCCTACTATCGAACTGAGTTTGCTCGATATTCACGAAATCGACCCCTCTATATGTCGTAGCGTACGTTCCCCCGGATGATGCTACTCGAGGGACTCCATTGACAGATTCCGGTGATGTAGATACTTAATTTCCTTTCCGTTATTCCCGGTTCCTTTTGCCTTTCATCAGACGAGGGACTAATAAATAACCAATAAATAATGTCATTCTGACGTTTGTCAAACGCCGAAGATTGGGTCGTTAGAGACAGACTTTGACGTCCGATCGTGTGGTTTATCCTGACACCTGCATTGCGTTCAGTAAGGAAAACGTTCGCGCATAGCTCGCAAATTATCATAAGTCGTAAAATTTTACGACCATGGTTTACGACAATATCTCCGCGATCGTCCGTGGATTTGGCGAACGGAAGTTGAGATTGACTTACGAGTGGTGAACAGGCTAGCAAAATTGGTGGACTTAAGATCCTTTCACTGCTTTTTGAAATGTTTGCATGGATGCTGTAATGAATATAGGACCAATTCTGATAAAGTTGAACGAATGCAATTTGATTGTTTGATTTTTATTTTGCATCACAAGAAATCTGAGGTATTTGATGTCATCGATCCTATCATTGATTACTTTGACAGTGATGTAGCTTCGCGATCAATCTTCGCACACTGACCTAATCAGATCTAAGTTCAATCCAAACTCCGGGCAGGATTACTTCCCTTTTCTACACTTCAGTAAAGTAAAAGTACCACTGCCTTCATAGAAATCACGTGACGGTAGGTAAAGTCATGTGACCTAAACTATGTAGCCGAGACGACAAAGAAGTGGATTCTCTATAATTTAATTCAACTTGCCTTGCTTTGAAAATGAACGATGAATCAAATTTATGCATTGCTTTGACAATATCGTCAGTATAGTCTGTCATGACTATGTAATTTGTTTTCAAAATGAATATTATAGAATCTACCTCGCGACAGACGACCATTGTATTACGAAAATGCACTGTTGATGTCCGTTACTTTGAGGACATGACCCAATATACTTTATTGCTTAATTATATCGAATAAACCTTTCTTGGTTGACTATTACGGGACCTTGTTGCGAACCAACCAGAGAAAAAACAAAAGGTTACGAATTGGTTTGAGTACGATTTTGGCAACTTCTTTCAGTTTTTTTATTTAGTTAATACATTACTTTTTAGAATGATTGGGCCAAAGAAGTCAAACTTGTAAAATAAGAAAAATGCTATGTTCCTATTTCGATTCAAAATGTATTATGAAAAACAAAATTATACATTATTTCCAGATATGGAAGCATTATTTTTTTAAAGCAGAAATCTCCAAATCAAATAAAAAGGGAGATCACTGCACAGGGGTTTGAGTTCAATCATGTTGTTGTTGTTATTTTGAGAAATAAGGAAAATGCTTTATTTATCCCCCTTAGGAGAGCAACGGTTGGGAAGAGCTTTTTCTTTCAATAAATATTTCCGTTGGATAAATAATTCGGTACAAACGTGTCTCCTCCTTAAACGCAATACAAGACAATATACAGACCGATAACAGGGTACTGTGCAACATTTCTGATATCCGTCACTAGATCATGTGATCGCTGCGCCCCCCTGTCAATATTGCTTTTCCGTTTAGTTTTCCTTTTCTGTGTTCTACTTTTCACATGAATCCTTATAGGCAACAGGATAAATAGAATAGATGAATGCTGTCTTTGAATATAAAAGGTAATCGGGCTCGACTTCGGATTATGGTATTCACCTTCAGCCGAAAGGATAACATTCCTATGCCTTGCCCGATAACATTGCCAATTCACGACACTAATTATCTATTCTTAATTCTGGAAAATTTAGTTTTGTATTGTTTGAATGTAGTTTGACCCATTCCTTTAGATGTTATATGTGGTTTTACTAATTTCAAAAACTTTGAATATGGAATCCTACGTACATATAATTAAGCACCGTTAAATGTCCACAGGGAAAAGTCGAATGACCATCTAAATGGTTGTGTTGTTTTTTAAGCACATGCTCATGGGCGTAGGAGCGTTTTCAACATTGATTGGGGGGGGGGGGCAACTTTAGATGAGGACCGGCCTAAGAATAAATGTTCCTAAACTTTTTCATGACTATTCATGCATTTACAAATTCAATAACATTATGAGAATTAAAAGAAAGTGTATGAAAAGGTTTATCTTTAAAAAAAAAAAGATAAAGAGAAAAAGGGATATACCAGGACTAGATCTTACGCGGAAATCAAGTGTATCGATCTAAACAAAAAGTTGCAGCTACTAGATTGTCACAACCACGGATTCAACTATGTTTCCTCTTAGAATTAAATTTTTGTTCAAGCTTTAGCTAACAATTGAAGACAATATTGAGTCTGACTCCTTAGAACACGTTTTACACAACTGTTTTCGTCAATCAAGACTTCCCGGGTATTTTTGTGAGCTGAGTTTTCATCGGATAAACCCGATTTGTTCAGATTGCCATTTGCAATGATGACGTCAAAAAATATTTTGGTTATTGGTATTAGATAAAGCACAAAGATACATGTTTATTTTTATTCTGCTGTTAAATTTCGGTTTCTTTTCTTTTTCTTTTCAAATATCTTCATTTGCCATTGTGAATATTGGGGAGGTGGGCCAAAGTATACTCTGGCCCCCCGGTCTGGATATTGGGGGGGGGGGGGCGGCCCCCTGGCCCCCCAGCTCCTACGCCTATGATGATCCACTTGTGTGTCCTAAATATCAGCGAGTAGTTTCCATTGGGACAAGTATCACGGATGAAAGCTCAAGTTCTTAGCATATAGAATGCATAACTGATTTGGACACAGGAGATCTTAGTAATGAGCAGAATGGTTGAAATACGCATTAGATATCAAGCAAATTAACTACTGAAGATCGGTGTGCTTTCACCCAGCACGGTCCCTGTCGATGATGTTGTCGGACTACTTTCAACATGGCTCTCCATTACAGTCGAGGTTATTTGAAGAAATGGCCGAGGTGTTCCGAATACCTATTCACGTACTGGTCCAGAGTTATTGAATATATGCGAAAAGGTTCGTTTGGGTAATAAAAATGAGAAATGAAACGAAAGGAGCCTTTCATAAAAGACAGTAGTGATTTGGATCCAGGTAACGTCGCAAAATAAATGAGCAAATCGGTTGAAAACTGTTTTAAACGTCGATAAAAAATCATAACAAGATCGGTATGCCTTATCCAGCATGGCCCATGTCAACAATATTGGTAGAACAAATAGTCACGAAAACATAACATTCGCTTTGAATATCAGAAGAAGAAAGGAAGCGAGCAAATACACTCAGTGGAGTTGCCAATTAGATTAAGTGGGTAATAACAATAATCACGTCATAATTGTTTGATAAACTCTCGTGGTTTTATGAAAGATAATAAGGTTAATAATCTGGATAGAATAATCTGTACAGAATACGGCCATTTATATCTTCACACAGAAGAGTAGTTCGAATACTCCATAACACTCGTTAACATGTGTTGTTTGTACTCAATCGTATTTACCCAGCACAAGCCGGTACATATACCACTCAGGTTTTTCATAAATACAGCAGAAACTCTTGGGGAATTGAACTATTTTCCGCCGGATAACACACTTGATTAGAACATACTCACTGGGACTAATTATTTATGTAAATACATACACATTGGTAAATATCACAATTTAATGCTTTTCTTTATTCCGATTTCATTAAAGAATATCATATCAACACATATTTGTTACATATTTGCTCAATCGTTTCTAATCGGCGATCCTCGGCTTGTGCCGGATATTGCCGACTAGATACGATTGCAAACGGACATTCCCTTCGTCGCATCCGTGCTGCTGGACTACTTTGAACCGTAAAGTGACCATAATAAAAGGGAGGCAGAATCGTGATGTGCAGCATTCGGTGTAATACATACGCCAGTCGATTGCCTCCTGTACTAACACATTATCAAACAAGAACGACATTTAACCAGTTTGTTGTAGCTGACTCTGGAAAAGCATTGTGGGAAAATGAGAAATTGCTCAAAACAAGCAATTTCTCCTTTTCCCATAATGTTTTCTGCCATGTCCTAAGATTACGTTTCAATTTTATGACAATTTGAAATGTCGTCTGTAAACTGTTTTTGGCATTTGGTAAAGGGTAAAGATAGCTTTAGACTAAATGACTATTCATTCGCAGTTTGATAGCTGTTGCTTTAAACAAGATTACTTTTACTACTACCACAACTATGCGAATGCTCTCTCTAGCTTGGGATGTGTGTGTTGACATTTCCCGGGAAAGTGTGGGATTTTCCCCGGCCTTTACCGGCAATTAGGCGGGATGCTAGATTAAGTCTTAACAAAGATATATTACAGAAACCTTCGGATAATTTGCCTCAGATTACCCCTAAACGTTTTAAACTGATTTAAAGTTATGGATGAAGAGGCTGATTGTGTTAGCTGAATACCATTGGTAATTATTTACGGTCTTGCAGTATTTGTTTAAGTTTAAGCTTGATACAATGCTCATAATTAACGGTGTCGAAGATTTCATTTAAGCTAAGACAGAATACCCATAATTTGCCATTTTGGACCCCATTCTCTTGTCGGAGTATTTCGCGTTCTCGGTCGTGACGGAACTATTTACATCAATCAACATATTCCGGCCCCGATCGATGTATACCGAGAACGACCGAAGTACTCTGACGAGATAATGAATTTCAAAATGACGGACTAGGGTTTTTCTTCCTTAAAACAAAAAGTTTCTTTTCCCTTATAAGCAAAGTACATCCATTCACAGAACTTGAACGGGATCAACGCTTTCTACTGAAGATACATCATTTAGCTGGCATGTTAACCCTTTGCCAAACATCAAATGTACGACTGTCCCAAATTGAAAGAGATTGCAGACGACATTTCAAAATTTGATGAAATTGCAAAATAATCTTCAGATAAGGTAGAAAACATTGTGGGAAAAGGCGAAATTGCTCATAACGAGTGATTTCTCCTTTTCCCAAGATGTTTTCCAGATTCGTTCGAAATAAACTAGTCAAATACCGTTAATCCTTGGTTGTGGGTTATATAATCTGAAGTCGACCTTAGTATCAACACATACAGAGAATTCAATTTTTCAAGACTGGACCTTATTTCATGATGACAGCAAACACCGCTTAGTTGTATAATCTATTTTATATTTGGACGAGACCATTGTGACTAAAGGAGGGACTGCCCTCTGTGTTATATAACTAGTTCTTTGTGGTATAAGTGCCAAAAATAGAGCATAGACAAACATTTAAATGGTCTGCAATAACAAACGCAGTAATCATTCCCAAAAAGGAAACGTTAATTGCCTCACTCAAACACGAAGAAATTGAGAAGAAAATCAGACATGTATTCATTACTTTTTGAATTATTGCCCTGTTTATCTGAAACAAAATACGCGCTCTATAGCAAATGTGCACGGGAAATAACGTGTGTATGTATTTACTGT
Organism: Cerastoderma edule; assembly: GCA_947846245.1. NCBI lineage: Eukaryota > Metazoa > Mollusca > Bivalvia > Cardiida > Cardiidae > Cerastoderma > Cerastoderma edule. The sequence goes on along the minus strand of OX401405.1, from coordinate 35,541,537 downwards.
TTACATTCAGTGATCAGTAAATATAAAATTACTTGATACATATATCTTATTTTTGATACAGTTTTGTGTTTCTGGCTCATTAATTACGCATCTTGCTTTTTTAAATTGTTTTTCGCTATATTGTGGCGATAGTTAAATGTTTCATTCTTGCTTTGTGATGTTTCATTCTTGCTCTGTGAATATATCCGCATGAAGCTATTAAAAAAAACCTTCTTGCTCCTGCTGTGGTATTCTGCAATCAGACAAAGCCAATATTCCTTTAACCTCTTACCAAACGCCAACTTTTCGACTGTCCCAACTTTAAAGAGTTTGCAGATAGGCTAAGACTACATTTTTGAAAAAGTGATGAAATTGAAAAACGATAGGACAGGAAACATTTCGGGAAAAGGAGAAATTGCTCTTCAAGAGCAATTTCTCCTTTTCCCGCAATGTTTTCCAGAGTCGTCTGAAACAAACTGGTCAAATGTCGTTAGTATTTGGTAATGGCGAGCATAGTAAAAAGAGAAAGAATGGTGATGTATCAGACATATCACGGCATAATATGGACGCTGAATTTCTTGGGGAAACCTGCTGAATGACCCGCGTCATCTGTTACTTTTGTGTCAGAGTGTCAGACTAAATTACCTTTCACACAAACGTTTCAAACGACCATTGTAATAGGGGATAAAATCGTGGTGTTTGAGAGAACAAACGGTTGGAGCTTTCTGAATGACTTGCGTCATTTATTACTTTTGCCTCAGACTAAATTACCTTTCACGCAAACGTTTCAAGCGACCATTGTTATGGGGGGCTAAAATCATGGTGTTTGAGAGAACTAATGTTTAGAGCTTTCTGAATGACTTGGGTATTGTATCAACCCTTTACCAAACGTGGATTTTTCCGACTTTCCTCAATTGAAAGAGTTTGTAGACGACATTTCAAAATGATGAAATTGAAAAATAATCTTCTGATAGGGCAATAAACATTGTAGGAAAACGAAAGGAGCAATTTTCCCTTTCGAACAATGTTTGCCAGAGTCGTCTGCAACAAACTGGTTAAAATATCCTACTTGTTTGGTAAATAATTAAGGTATCATTCCTTCGTCGGATTTCTTCGGTCGTATTCGGTTAATCTCGGTAAAGGCCGGAATTATTATATTCGCATTGAATATCGGCCTGTACAACAAACCGATAATTCCGATATTGAAAGGTGAAAGGTAAAGTGCTATCATAACACACGGTTGACTGTTTGTCACAAGGATTATTAAGCCATTTTCTGCTTATATGTTGAATATCTAAGGCAACGTGATAAAATCCACTACTAAGATGCTTCAGCTTTTAAGGTCGAAATAAAGAAATTGACAGAAAATATTCGTAAAAAAAAAAGAAAAAAGAAAAAAAAGACATACGAAGAAAACCGTTGAAAAGCAAAAAGGAAAACACAAAAAATGATAATTAAAAAACGTCAAAATACAAAACAAAAAAACCGCATACGAGTATTTTCCCACTTTGCAATGCTTCTAAATATACCTCTGCAGCGCAGCAGATTTTTAAATGGTACGACGCAATGTTAAGGATACAATTCACCGTTTCACCATTCCATGTTCAATCGGTCGGTTCATCATTTATTCATGGACATCGGTGTCGGTTTATCCCACCGGTTCCCGGTAATAAATCTGTTCCGTCAGACATTGTTTCACAGATTTCTTCAAGCCAAACAATCCCAGTTAAGATTTCTTTTGTTGTTTTTTTTTGTGCGAGGAGTGAAATGGGTCTAGACATTAGCCTTGCGTCATGGTCCGTGACTATGTCCCGCACTTGACTTGCACGGGGTATACTCACGGACCAGGGGCCCGTTTTACTAAACAACTTACGGAAAATGTTTGCGTAAGTCATAATTGATTGACATGGATAATATCTTCAATGAAAGTACAATATTGCAATGTGACACGTCATTGGAAGCGTCTCGGAGAGACGATTCCAATGATGTGTTACTTCGCAATATTGCTTTGCCAAATATTAAAATAAAAGGACTTGTTGTTTTAGACTTACGCAAATCTTAAGCGTAAACTGTTTAGTAAAACGGGCCCCAGGACCCAAGACTAGCTAGATATACACATCTGTTAAGCATTATACTGTATATGTAGATTTATGGTTTAATGCTATCTCGACAATTTTTCAGTTATTCCAAGACTTTCTTGACTCAGCCGTAATGGACCAGGGCTTTGAAGGTTTTTTTTTGCCAAAGGACACTTCTGTGAAACCGGGGATAAAATGGGCTCAAACCCGGGATCCGTGAATTCTAGGACCACCACCCAGCTGGGTCACATCCATGAAACAATATAACAGCTAAAATGAAATTGATGTCGAAAACTGCATTAACTTTGATCCTCGTTAAGGATTTGAAATCGGACTTGGTTCTCCCGTGTTTCAGGGGTTAAGATTGTTGACTTGTAACTTGTGAATCGTGGGTTCGATCCCGTGCAGCATCGATGCGATTGAGTGGAAGTGGCATTTACCAAGGAACGTCAAGTCCGAGTGCTTGTTAATCCTGATGAATCGTTGGAAAGGCATTTTAAATTAAAAACACTTGACACAGCGTTAAACCATTAAAATAATGATATAGAACATAAGATGTTCGATTTCCGCTAAAAGCTAATAAGCCAATATTGTTTTAAGCAACCACTCTAAAACAATGCGTGAACGATATTTAGTCTGAGGCAATCTTAAGGACATGTTCTACAGTTTTATAAAAAAAATAATCCTTTCATAGAATTTTCTAAATTTTTGATATGTTATTTAAAACTTTATTGTAGGCAATCTTAAACGCACGATGCAAGTCATTTAGAAAGCTCCTTCGTAATGACTTACATCCGTAATACGCCGTTACTTGTATAATACATATGGATCATGGTTCTGTCTCCTTTGTGTATGGGCGCTTAAAGGAAGATTGGCTTTAACTGATTGCAGAATACAGTTGACTGAGTAAGAGGTTCCCTGCACTGGTTAATTCACGTTGCAATGAAGGATCATTGAACCAGCGCAACAATAAAGCGTAATATAAGTTGAAAACTGCAATATACCGAACACATTTAATTGCTATACTTCGGAGGTTAAAGTAAATCATACAAGTGTTTCACATAGAGATATTTCGAAGTACAGATAACTGGAATAATGAGATGTTCACATGACGAGAAATGTTTCGGGACATCGTATTTACTTCAACGTATAGAAAATATTTGGAGGTGAAGATATTCTATTATACACACTTAAAGAGCTAGACATATAACAACGTATCAAGAATAAGATATATGTATCAATTACTTTTATATTAACTGATCACTGAACGTAAACAGTATGCATACACGCTATTTCCCGTGCATATTTGCAATAAAGCGTAGATTTTGTTTCAGACAAATAGAGCAAGAATTCAAAATGGAATACATATTTCATTTTCTTCTCGGAATTCCTCGTGTTTGAGTTAGGCAATGAGAGTTTCTTCCGTGGAAATAATTACTGCGTTTGCTATTGCAGAATATTCCAATTCTTGTCTAAACTCATTTTCGGTACTTCTACGGCATAGAACTAGAAACAATGAGCAACAAGTCTTCATTTTGATAGCTAAATGAAGTATCGTCCATAAAAAGTGTTTCTAGAAGACATTGGTCAAGTGATAGAGCGTCGGTCTCGGGACAGGAGATTCGTGGCTTGGATCTGTCTTGCGACGTTTCATTACTCCACATTCGGCGCGATTACTGGTTATATATCCAGAGAGGAGAATCGAGAGTGATTTATCTAAGTTGTAAGATCTCATTTCAAAATCGATGAAGAATAAATAAGTTTTAAGTAAACTAAAGCTGTTAACAGTGTTAACGCCGTCCATGATCTATCATAGAATGTACTCTGCATTTCAGGAAAAGGACACATTTTGTCTTCGAGCCCGTAATAATTACCATTGTAACCAGCTGAAACAATCTCCCTCTTCATCCATAACTTGAAATCAGTTTAAGACGTTTAGGGGTAATCCAAGACAAATTATCAGAAGGCTTTTGTAATTTATTTTCGTTAAGATTTAATCTAGCATCCAGCCGAAATGACGGTAAAATCCGGGGAATATCCCACATTTTCCCGGGAAATGTCAATACACACCTCCCTAGCTAGAAAGTACCTTAAACACGTAGTGATGAATACTACAGTTATTGTTGTTTTTTACGACCGCCTAAAACAGTGAATGGACAGTCATTTAGTTTGGGCTACTTATTGGGAATATATAGTTGGTGTTTCGAATCGGAAATGTTTTCGGGCAAGACGTAGGAATATTATCCGGTTAGTCGAAGGCGAATCGAATGATAATCCGAAGCCAAGCCCGATTATCTTTTCTATCCAAAGACACCAACCATCTATTCTATACATCTTCTAACCTATATGAAATCAAATAAACAAACAAAGAATGAATATAAAACACGAAAAAAGAGAAACAAAACAGAAAATCAAAACTGACGGGTGCGCTCAGCGATCACGTGTACTAGTGACGGATATAAAAAATATTAGACGGTGCGCAATCCGAATGATCCAGACGTAGAAATTTTATGTAACACATTTACAGCTTGGATCATCTGAGCAACCTATCGGTCCGTAAATTGCCTTGGTGACATGATAAAATAATGGACGCATTCCATTAGCATCTGGTATACGCCTAAACTGATCCCCCGCGGACTACTGACTCCACTTTGTTCCACAAGATAGACAACGGACGGCCAACCGTTCGTTTGAATCGAAACACGTTCAACTCTTAGGACAGTGTGCTGTTTCCCTTCCTCATTTTGCACGCCAGTTTTCTCCTTGGTAGATTCGTTCCATACCGGATGAAAGACCGCCTCCAAGACTAGTATGAGCCATAACCTGCAATAAACACCACGATTATGTCTGCATTGCCTTATGGTGTCTTTACGGTTGACTGTACATGTACTTGGCTTGAGATCACTAACCTTTCTTTGCGTGAGTCCGAGCTCTGGTCAGGCTGCTTTCTGTTTTTACGATCTCCCAGTTGATGGTTGGTTGTAAGACATATGTGGTTTCGCACCTGTTAAAGAGAACTTTTGGGACGTAGTTCCCAATAGCAGTCTTTTGGATGTATGAACACAAATGCCAGTTCCTCGACAAGATTTGAAAGTTTTTGCACCGATTTTCGGACGGTACTAGTACACTTTGCTCCGTAGAAAAAATGAGACGATTGAAATGTCCATTTTATTATTGTTTTGAGAGTTTAATGGACCAACTTGATCTTTCTGTATAGAGCTAAGAATAGAAAACACTATTTTAACTCAATGGAGTCTCTAAATACCTGGTTTAACATTGGAGTCAATGGGAATTCAAGATCTTGGTAGCGTATTACAAAACGACGTATGGAAAATATTCGCGTAAGCTGATGGATATTGTCACGTGTCACGTCATTGGAAGCGAATTGGAGATACTATATTCACACACATTGGCATACTCATGCACACACCCACCAGGGGCGACAGTATCTGGCTTTTGACTTACATATTCGTAAATTCCACATCATTTTCAGGTCTTGTCCGTTATATAGAAAATTTCAGTAAATATCAACTCGTCTTTTAACCCCTCAACAAAACACCAGCTTTTCGACATTCCCAAATTGAAAAAAGTTTGCAGACAACATTTCAAAATGAAATGAAATTGAAAAAATACCCTTCTGATAGGGAAGAAAATATTGTCGGAAAAGGAAAATTAATCGTTACATTTTTTATAAAGAGTCGTTTGCAACAACCTGGTCAAATGTCGTTATTGTTTGGTAATGGGTTAACGCTTTTGGACCAGCTGGACAATACGTACAATTGATTTTGCCACCCCTGCCCACCCATGCAAACAAAAGAATTAGAGCTGAACTGTCCGGTTCTAATACATACAATTATATCGGCGCTTGTCATTGAAAAAGAATTCTGTCCTGACAACACAAACAATTCGTTTTATCGATTGATATAGTTCAGCTTATTTGTTTTACATCGATTGTGAAGGAAGCTTAAAGCTTGTTCAAAGAAACTCTCCATGACTGCTTCCAGGATACTAAACCATCTGTGGGTTAGTCCCGGAAACGTAGACCACGCCTAACGGGGATTCGGTACAAGAGGCCGACGCTCTACCTCTGCCCCACTGTCGCACTGTCACCACTCTTGTAGATTGCCCGAACTAGTCTTCTCTGTGAAGGTATAGATATCCGTATTCTATACAGATTATTCTATCCTTACTCTTAACCTTATTATCTTTCATAAAACCACGAGAGTTTATCAAACAATTATGACATGATTATTGTTATTACCCACTTAATCTAATTGGCAATTCCACTGAGTGTATTTGTTCGTTTCCTTTCTTCTTCTGATATGTTTTTGTGGACTATTTGTTCTACCAATATCGTCGACAAGGCCCATGCTTGATAAAGGCATACCGATCTAGTTATGATTGTTTGCTTGATGTTTAAAACAGTTTTCAACCGATTTGCTCATTCATTTTGCGACGTTACCTGGATCCAAATCAATACTGTCTGTTATGAAATGTTCCTTCGGTTTCATTTGCCATTTTTAGTACCCAAACGAACCTTTTTTCGCATATATTCAATAACTCTGGACCAGTACGTGGATAGGTTTTTGGAACACCTCGGCCATTTCTTCAAATACCCTCGACTGTAATGGGGAGCCATGTTGAAAGGAGTCCGACAACATGATGGCGGCGATGGGCATGTCCCAATCTGAACACATCGGGTTTATCCAATGAAAACACCTCTGAAATATAAGGGATGACGCCATATTGGTTCCCGCGGAAATGACGTCACTTCACTTTCGTTGTTAAAAATAGATCTTAAATGTGAAGTCGTAAAAGTCGTTTAATTTGATTAATGAAACAGCAATATATGGCACAACTTATAATTTCTCTATTTTGTATGAGTTGCAGATAAAATTGGATTAAAAAGGATATCCAACACTTCCATATACATTGAACTACTTAACTTGCACGCTTAGAAAAGGTGTTAACCGCCGGAGGCCGATTTACCCTAAAAAGTGTAACCCTACATTTATATCCGAGGTGTATTTCACAGCTCACGGAAATACCCGAGTAGTTCCGATTGGGCATGTCCGTTTGCAATCGTATCTACTCGGTTATCTCCGGCACAATCCTTGAAATTCCGAGTAGATACGGTCGAGAAAATATGCAACACAGATATGTTGATATGATAATCTCTAATGAAATAAGTAAAACAAAACGACAACATTTAATTGTGATATCTAACCAATGTGTGTGTCTTAACATAACTAATTAGTCCCTGTGTGTATGTTGTAATCAAGTGTGTTATCCGGTGGAAAACAGCCTTTCAGCATCCATTTGTATAAACGATGGTAAAACATACCCTCGGTTAAAATTAACCGACGGTTAAATTCGCGGTTAGGTAACCACGACGGTTAAATCGTTTGTATAAACACGTTTTACTCAACGGTAACCTTACCAGAAATGGTATGTTTTAACCCACGGTTAAAGTTACCAAAAATCCCAAAATGCAACATGATCGTGACGTCATTTTCCCGCAAAGCTGTCAGGTGAAAGGTAAATATTGATTGTTTATTTAGTCTGAATGATCCAGACGTAGATATTTCATTCTCCACTTCGAGTAGGTTCACAACTGTACTTATTACGTTATCGAAAACAGCCCTACAAGAGATGAAATAATAATTGTCAAAACATGCTCGTCGTCAAATTGTGAATGGGGAAAAGAAAATTGCAACAGAAAACTATAAGGAATTAGTGTGTTAGCTACGTAAGGTAGCTAAGCTCCACATCATCACTGTGAAAGCTATCTATCAATTGAAGTATAAACCAATTTGTCTTTCCACGAACGCCACACTTCCTTCAACAAACGATCACCTGTACATGTTTATACATGTACAATGTATGTCAAATGATATACTAAGTATGAAATGTGGATTTTAAATGTGAAAAACTGTCCTTTGTTACAGTATATATGTGTTCATAACACATAAAGGTGATGGACTCGTTACCCAAGGGTTCTGGGTTCCAGCCCACTGGTTTTGTACGAATATCCTTTTACAAAACGCTTCAGAGTCCTAGCCTGGTATAGTTGCATCCCAGGAAGGGGTAATAAAACAATGTTGACACAGCTGTGAAAACCATGAGTTTCAATGTACATCTTATTACTCCATTAGGGAGTTAATGAATGGTTCAAACTAAAACAGGATTTTACAAGGCAATTAAAGAGTATAAGTTCTGCATTTTATTAATAATGCCAAAAAGGTGTTGCATTGAAACTATTGGAACAAAAGTGAACACCATTATAGCTCATGGAAATAGATTTCTTTATTTGACACACTATCTTCTATATTTTTATGCTGCAGTTGTGATAAAGGAGGTAAGCATATAGTATAAAGTTGTAAATGAAAGCATTCTTAAACAATTTGTCTTTCCATTTTTCTGAAGTTGTTTTTATATATTTTCAACTTTTTAGTTACTGAAACAGACCATACATGAATGTCGACTCAGAACACAAGTCCCTCTGTAATTCTCAGGTATAGTAAATGTATTTTGATATATTATTTTAAGTATACATGTACTATAGGTCATGGTACATATAGGAAATAAACTTTGATATATGTGTGATTGTAATATAGAAATGCATGGCAATATGGATTTTTTTATCAATGAGACAGTTTGAATGAGAAAGTCTCCCTATACTTAATCAGTTGTACTTTTTCATTGTTAATTTTTTTCTACACCTATTTTTCTTTGCTTTGATTTGTTCATTTAAATACCATTATTCTTCATAATGCCTTAAATACAACTCTGTTCCCAATTCAACAAAAGGGTAAAACGAATCTTCAGGAAATAGCCATTTTAACAATGTGATAAATGCTCATCATGATTATTTATTGTTCCTTTTTTGTCATATGAAAAGATTGTGGGAGATACCCAAATATGAGAACAAACATACATGTACATGTATTTCTAAAGACATCTAACTATTTCAGTGACTGACAATGGTTTCTATGATGAAATGTTATTGTGTCTTTGGAAGGTCTCTTTGCCTGGTATCATATGAAACAGTTTAATTACAAAGATCATTTCTTAATTGGGCCTGAGCTTCATTAAGTCTAAAGAAATACTGGGATTCCTCCTTATATATAAGGTCAGTTGGTATTTAACCATGTTGTCTGTATCTCTCCCTCTAAGCATGTCAAATGTACTCTATTATCTACTTATATTTTTGATTTTGCAGAAAGCAGATATTCCAGGACAGCAGAAACTAGAGTAGACATGGAAACTATTCTAAGAGTGTATTAAAGTGGACAACATTTCCAAGTTATTTCAATATCCATTTATGAAATATTTGAAGACAACATACTTCAATATTTTCCTGCCAGACTACATTGTGTGTTAAATAGAGGGAATATGATGCATGCTAGGAGCCTCTGTGGCTTAAGAGTAACAAACTTGAAATTGCATGACCCTTCTCAGCATGAGTTCAAATCCCAGGTGACCGCATTTGGATCTTCATGAGATAATCTTCTGACTGACAAGAAGAATGTGGATGGTTCTATCTTGCTTCTCCAACCTTTATGGGCATTCAAGTTTGGGGTATTTCTTCCTTTAAGTGTACTGGGCATCACAACATTTCAGAAATATTGACACAATGTCAAGTCCATATAAATAAATAAACCATGCTAAACACAAATCCTTTCTGTAAAATTTATCATAAATTATATTGTACAAGCAAATTTGATAAATGTAGGTCTTTGTAATCTTCTGGACACTGTATATTGTGCTGCATCTGAAAAAAAAGAAGCATGTTCATTGAAAATTTAGTTTAAAACTTTCAAACATAGTATAAAGATTAAAAAATCATCATGAAAACATGCCATATTTTCAATTGTTAGTTATATTTGGTTAACAAAAGTGAGCAGGAGTAATGTAGTATAATCATATTTGAGGTGTTATCATTTAAGAGACTTTTTTTACCTATTCCTCATGTGATATCATCTAGATTTGGAATTCTGTCAAGTCTGTCATTTAGTTTCATGTATACAGTGGAGAGTTATGTTTTGTATAAAAGGACCTATAATAAATATTATAATCAATACATACTGTTTTTTTTCTCAATGCTTTAACTGCACAGTATTGTTAAGTGTTTATTGCTGTGTCAACATTTTTTCAGTTATATTACAGCTTATCTAAGTTTCACAAGAACTCAAATTCATAGAATCAGCCTCACCTGGCTTTGAGTATTGGATATGAAGGAATGGGCTGCATTTGTACCAACTATCTCCAGAGATAACACCTTTGTCAATCTGAAAATAAGAAACCTTTTTCCATCAGTCATGTGATCTATCTTAAACATATGTAACATGTGATGAAACAAACAAAAAAAACAGGTAAATACTATGTCTTTGATCTACTATATAAGCTTTTGAGGAAATTGTCTGCCATATAAATTACAAACATCAATTCATAAAAAAGTAAATATATATTTTAATTTCAAAAGTGGAATACCTAAAGTAATTGATGTTAGATAAACTCATATAAGATTAAACCCTTCCTTTTATTGTTTTACCTTTAATTGCACTTGAAGCAGAAGACAAAAGAAACCATTGTGACAATAAGTGAAATTGCTCAGCATGAGCTGCTTTAAATGTTACATTTAATTCCCAATATCATAGTCAAAGGGCATTTCTAATAATTGATGTGTCCTCATGTGATCATTTTTGGCAACACTCAAAATCCAAATTGAGGAAGAGGGTTAATACCCATAACTCATTCCTTCGTATGAACACACTGTAATGTACCTTCAGCAGAAGACCTAATCAACTGATGGTGAGTAATAGTTAGTGTCATGGACTTGAAATTGGACAACAGGTTCAACAATCGAGTCAAAACCTGATGTTCGCATATATTTGTGTGGAGTGTCTTTGGGCAAGACTCACTTCCTAGCCTAGAACAGAACTCAGGCAACATGTACAAATGTTTAAAGAATGGTCAAAGTGATAACTCTGCCATACTGGTTCTTTGAAAGCAAAAGGAAACAATGTTATTTAAAGGTCTTTCCTTCAAGACCAATTTCTCCTTTTATCAAAATGGTATGTTACTAAGATCCCTGTCCTCTCTGTCTGGGTTAAGATCAATGAAGGCATATGGATTTTCAAACAGATTATTTCTTGACTGACATACTGAATGGAGATGGTTCTTCCTTAAGGGCAGTTAAGATTGTGGTCTTTCTCCATCTGTTAATAACCATACATCACAACAAAACTCAAATTCTTTGCCACTATGTCAATCTCAAACAAACACAATGTGACTTTTCATAAACTCATAGTTTTGTGTTCTTGGTGTGCTTTGAATTTCGACATTTCTCAAAATCCAATGGGGAAACTGGTTTTAATGGTAATAAAAACACTGATAGGTGCTTTTTTCTAAATAAGAACTGATCTACAAATCCCTACCTTCACATGGTTGTACATGAACGGCTTTACGAAGAAATGTTTTTGTTTGTTATTGTTTCGTTTTCAGCAGGAAGTCCTCGAAAGGTAGAGGATAATCCCACCCAATAGAATGTACCGGATTGATAATCGAATAGCTTTTATCAAATGTGAAAGTAGAACTTTAAACTTAAGAGAAAACGCAAATGAAGTTGTTACTGTTAATGCAGGGTGCTTAATAGGCCCCATTATACGAGATCCTTTGTTGATGTCTACATGCCAAACAGTGGTCATGTCTCGTTAGTTTTTCGACACACAAATTTCGTTGATTAAAACAATAAACAATGGTCTTACATGTCTCGTAAGCTTCTCGATGAAAATCTGGAGGGTTTCCGTAATTTTGTTTTCCCATAGCTGGTCAGTTGGCGGTCATTTCGTCAAAAATTCGTTTGAAGCGGGGCCGAATTTACAAGATGGCGGCCATATTTATAGCGGTAACTTTTCTGGTTAAACAACTTACCTTGGTCCTAGAGGTTGGTTACTTTTACCTGGGTTAATTCGCGGTTAAAGTTACCTGCGAGTTTTATACAATCGCTTTCTGCGTTTTAATCAGGAAATTAACCCATGGTAAGATTTAACCGTGGGTTAAACTGTTTATACAAATGGCCGCAGGTGTATTCATGGACTACATACGAGGTATATCTACCGGTTTATGCCGGAGATTGCCGAGTAGATACGATTGGTGGATATGATTGGCTCAACGAAAACTTCTATCAGTTCGACTTTTGATTTTTCCTTGTTATTATTCGACGTCGCATCTATATTTATAATTGCATGTTTGAAGTTGACGTAAACATCGAGCAGATGCGAACTAAATTTGAAATTTGAAGCCATATGATGACATACACATTAAGATTTCTGTGAAAATTTTGTTCAAACGTGTTTGTTTATAAATGCGAGGAGACTTTGAAATTAAAAATTATTTTCTCTAAATCTGCACAATAACGTTTTGCTATGTGATACACACTGAAGATATCCAACGGATGTAAAGTCAAATCGTTTGATGCTTTAAAGCGGTGTATACAGTGACTTGATGCGAGTTTTTAATCCAAACGCGTGATATCGCTTTTGAGAACTACCGTATAAACACTGTACATACTTAGGTAATTGTTAGATCGACGCTTCCAGAATAAACAATTCTTTCGTCAGCTACATAAAAAAAAGAAAAAAAAATGAAATACAATGTAACAACTGTATTATTTCAACGACATAATGTTTTGACTTCCAGACTCTCTCTCCTGTAAACATGAACATTTGTCAACATGATTCCAGTTTTTGGTACAGCTTTTCTTGATTCTCCTGTGCTAGGCTCGGCATCTGAAGTGTCTTGCTAAAGGACACTCCCACGTAACCATATGTATAAGCGGGGATACAACCCGGTTTCCCCGAGTTCTGAGTTCTCCACCTTAACCACTGGGCCAAGCAGGACCCCGGTGTTTAGAGGCACATGCAAGTATATGAGTACAAATCAATTACTGAAAAATATATGGAGTTGTTTAATTATAATAATAAAAGTCATGAAAATTAATTCATGAATTCATGGAGACCCTATATAATAAACTCCGTTAACATAAGGTTTGTGCTTGAAATATAGTTGTCTCTGAATTCAATCAAGTTTATCAACAATCTCTTTCTTGGCATATTTAAAAAACGAATTCTGATTGATCGGTCAAAAGAAATGTGTATCCCATGAACAAGTAAGAGGTGATAAATCAGGCAATCTTAATTATCAAATTGGCTCATCGGAGCCATTTCTTGTTGGTGATAACTACTTGAATCTGAACAAAAGTTAACCAAGTAATATAGTTTGATTTAGCATAAGTCTCCTTTTATGGGCTATTAATATGAAACAAGAATGTGATCTGCATCGCCTGCCTAAGTTTTGTTTGTTTAAAAAAAAGTGATGGAATTATAAGGTCGGTGGCCAACCAAATATCAGCCTCAAGACGTCATGACATAGTGCAGAGGGATCTTTATACCTCGAAGTTAAGGTAAGTGCTAGTTTGTGTTTAAGGTAAGACCCGGGTAATGGAAAACTGGTTATTGTTTTGGTTAAAGAATAAGTTTAAATGCAATTCATAAAAAATGCATCGCTTCGAAGACATTCACCGAGCCAATTTTCAAAATTTGTCTGATTTTGAATTTATATTTATAAAATAAATATCAACGATTTTGTTATTATTTCATATGAATTACCTCCCTTTAATTTCAATTTTTACATTAAAATTAGAATTCCATAAATGATGTTGGCAAATACAAATTCTAATCCAGGAAAGATTCTTATAATATGAAACTTGATTTTAAAATGGCATCTGCTCTGTTTACTCTTTAATTTTGTTATTATGACTTTTCTTCAATACCCAGGTCTTACCTTGAAGTGACCTGAAGGAAATGTCTGACATAGAAGGAGTTCGACATATAGATGTCTGGAATATAAAGACATAGACATAGAGAACAAATGATTCGGGAACCCGTATTATCTTCGACGTATAGAATAGTTCGACAATTAGAAATTCGAGGTGCAAATATTCTACCGTAACTTGTATAACGTATGCACACATATTGTTTTATTTCTAATTTCGGTATCAGGAATTTCTGTGAATTGTTTTCATGCAAAAGATACCGACTCTGTAATTATGCTGTCAAACAGACAACTAGTCATTTCATCATTAAAGACAACCAGTCTTCATGTTGAAAAATAACACCACTTATAGAAACTAGATATGTCAGTGTTTGCCATCCTTTTAACAAATGGACGGATTCATACGCAAAATGAAACAAATCATTATAGATTCTGATACAACCCATTTAACTGGTAGGTGCTGGCTTTGTTTCGATTTCGAATTGAAAAGCGATTAGTTTATCAACACTTTCACACTACAAGCCTTTGTTTCCTTTATTACCATACGAAGAGGTTCAAACCGTTACTTTCTATAAAACGTGATGTTTCAGCGATCTCCATCAGAAATTGAATGAAGAAATTATATTCCTTAACGGAAGATAAAGAAACAAGCAGATTTCGTATGGTTATAAACACTGCGTTTTTACTATTTCGATTTTATTGCATACCAACGAACATTTAGGCGAAGCCACACTCGTAATTATTCGTGTATTTCCGTGTCCGGAAAAAATACACCATGTACAGAAGTGGCAATTTACACATTTTAGGCGAATCGTCCCCGGATAATAACACGTTTCCTTGGAGTAGTTCATTGTATGTATGTGTATTTTTGAACGACAATGCAAATCATTATTTTGTTTATCGCTAACTCATACATAAAAGTGAAATCATAAGCTTGATTCTATAAAACTGTTTCCTTAATTAAAGCAAACGACTCTTTAGATTTCGCACTTAAGATCTAAAACGAAAGTAAAATGTAAAAAGTCTCACGAAAAACATATTACTTCAGATGTGTTTTCATTGGATAAATCCGATGAGTTCCGATTGGCGAAACCAATGACATAGCATAGCATAGCATAGCATAGCACAGCATAGCATAGCATAGCATAGCATAGCATAGCATAGCATAGCATAGCATAGCATAACATAACATAACATAACATAACATAACAAAAAATAACACAGTTTTAATCAGACATCAAGCAATAAGGCTCACAGTCAATACATATATAATTACATGCGATGGATATTGTAGTCAAAATAAACAGTATACATATTGAAAACTGCATCGAAGATAAGAACAAAGAAAGGAAAAATGGGGAAAAATGAATTTAATGAGAGTTGTTTGATTTTGATTGGTGATTCTGGAATGGTCTATTGTTCTATAGAAAAGATATTTCTTCTGGATTTGAATGAGTGAATGTAGGAACTGGATAGTCGTATGACACAGGCTTGTTAGGTATTGAGTAGCTGTGTGAATTCAAACATATTTGTGTGATTAGGAAAGTGTTTTGGAATATAAGTTGATCGAATATCTTTGAAATAAGGACGCACTAATGAAGAATGATATTCATCTTCTATGTCATGTAAAGTACATAAATTACAGTATCTTTCTTAACTATATTGTTTTCGCGCTCCTTTTCTGTATTTAGTTCATGTAAAGACAATCGTAATTTGTTTAACCCTTTCCCAAACAACACAATTTCGACTGTCCCAAATTGAAAGAGTTTGCAGACGACATTTCAAAATGTGCTGAAATTGGAAAATAATCTTCTGATAGGGCAGAAAACATTGTGGGAAAAGGAGAAATTGCTCGTGACGAGCAATTTCTCATTTTCCCACAAAGTTTTCTAAAGTCGCCTGCAACAGAGTGTTCAAATGTCGTTATTGTTTGGGAAAGGGTTAAAATGGTGCGCTGTGTTTTGTTTTCTAGTAGTGAGATGTATGTCGATATTTCGTATGTTGTTTTCAGGAGCGCAGTACCCGGTTCATCAATTTGATCACGTATTCCCTTTCTATCTCTGGGTTTTCCCATGTTCTATGTGTCTGAAAGCGACGAGTTCCGAGTTTATACCGTGTGTTTAGTACGCAATTTAATCAGACGGGGAGCATAAAAAATCCAACAGTTTATAGCGTGTGGCACGCAAACCTTGCCATGTTTTATTGCCATCCGATACGGGCAGATTCTAGATGAGATAGGTTTCTTCTGCGCATTTGGTTGCCGAATGGTATTCCAAGTTGGCCTGATTATTTCTCAATAGTTTTATCGGTCATGAGAAATAAAAAAGAGCTTTCAAAGGATTGTGTTTTTAAAGCATACGGATGCGAGAATGTACAATTCAGAGTAACATAGGTTATAGAACGTATACGGATAGAAGAACAGGGTATAAGGGCTTGATGATTTGAAAAAAAAGACGGAAAAAAAAACCTCTTGTTTTTTACAGAATTAGAATACTTTATCCAATCGAAAGTGCTACTTGCCGTTTGAGAAGTCGCTTTGCAAATTCTTCGTATGCAGACACATCTATTCTTCTGACGATTTCATTCCACTCAAATACCGTCCGACAATCAGACAATAATTCAAGACTGTTGATAAGTCTCAAACGCATCTTGCTTGTTTTGTTTGCCTGTAAGTTTGATTCTGGACTCAGCCGCGGCATTCGTGGCTGTCTTGTCTGACATGTTTATCTTCTAAGTTTGGTGTGCATCGTCACGTGACAGCCCACATGACGTAACTTGTTACCAGACATCGAATGTAGCATCAAGTTGGTGATGTTGTTATTTCAATCTGAACACATCAGGTTTATCAAATGAAAACACCTCTGAAATAATAGGGATGAAGACATATTGGTTCCCAGCGGAATGACGTCACTTTACTTTTGTGTTTAAAAATAGATCTTGAATGTGAAATCTAAAAAGTCTTTAAACTTTGATTGAGGAAACAACTTAACATGTCACAACAACACTTTTGCCATTTGGTGTGAGTTACTGATAAAGAGATTACTTAAAAGGATGTCAAACCCTTCCATACATATTGGACTACTTAACTTGCACGCTTAGAAAAGGTGTTAATTGGCGGATGCCGATTTACCCGAAAAATTGTAACCCTACACTTATATCCGAGGTGTATTTCACAGCTCACGGAAATACCCGAGTAGTTCCGATTGGTTGTTATGTTTGTCCGTCAGTATCTACATCTATATAGCGATTTCGGTGACTTTATTTTCATGAATATTTGTTTGAAGCATAGCTGGATACCATACGGCAATTTCACATTTTACATATATGTTTTTATTGTATGACGTCCGGGAACTTTAAAAGGATTAGATATAATATACAGTGAACCCTCGTTTATCCGAACATGTCCGTTCTCAACAAAATGTCCGGTTTACCGAATAATCCGGACTAATGAAGCAGAGCATGTTCTTATTCACATTAAGACATAAACGGTCTGTATGAGCGGTATATACTTATAACCCTTTAGCAAACGCCAAATTGTCGACCGTCCCAAATTGAAAGAGTTTGCAGAAGACATATCAAAACGTGATGAACTTCAAAGATAATCTTCTGATATGGCAGAAAACATTGTGGGAAAAGGAGAAATTGCTCGTCACGAGCAATTTCTCCTTTACCCACAATGTTTTCAAAAGTCGTCTGCAACAAACTGGTCCAATAATTCCGTTCCCTTACAATGTCGTTCGGATTGCGAGACATCCGGATAATCGGGGTCCGGATAAACGAGGGTTCACTGTAGTTAAAGATTGGTAATACAAATTGAGAGCTGATTGCTCACGGGAAGGAGAAGTAAATTTCATGATAAGCGTTCTTTTTACTGACTTACCACGTGTCAATGGGTTATTCACGGCTTGGCGAGCGGTTACAGAGAGTCGAGTTATGGGTCGTCCTCCCTCAACATGAGCCATGCAATGCAACATAATTGAAATGTTATCGATGTATTTCAAAGCTCTCATATATAAATTGAGTCACGCAGTAGTCAAATTAACCAAGCAATTGGCAAATATCCACAAAAAGGAGACTGAATATGACAAAAAAGGTCACACATTAATAGACGAATTATCTCCTAAGCGTGTTTGGATTCAGTCCCGTAATATATTATATGAAAAGCGCAACCAGATCATTGATCATGATTTACCATCCCTCGTCGTTTCCATGGCGTTATGCATAGGCATGGCTGATATTTCATTCGAACTGTAATTGCTGTCAATGTGGCATGAGATGTGAATTTTCGAGGAAGTAGGTTGGTATAGATGGTCTTTGTTAGGTTTTATGTTTTAACATGTTGTATTGTAAGAATAGTTTTACAATTGGATTCTGACGAAAGCCTAACCCTTTTCAAACCAATAACGACATTTGACGACTTTGTTGCAGACGACTTTAGAAAACATTATGGAAAAAGAAAAAAATGCTCGTAACAAGCAATCTTTCCTTTTCCCAAATGGTGTTCTGCTCTTTTTGAAGAATATTGTTCAATTTCATCACATTTTTAAATGTCGTCTGCAAACTCTTTCAATTTCGGACAGTCGAAAATTTGTTGTTTGGGAAAGGGTTAAAGCTTATTGAGTCCCTCTACTGAGTATGTTTTATTGGTAGTTTTATTAAGTTTTTACTAATAAAACAGAGACACACACCTATTTTCAGACCAAACCATTCCGCTGTGGTCATGTCTACATGACATTTTAGCCGTCTAAAACTGTACGTGGTAAATGCCACAATAAACATATTTTCTGTTTCAACATCAGCTCTTAGTTCAGCTTTCAACGTGTTTTGTACCCATTATTCCAATACTTAACAATCATCTTTCCGGATTTTATCAAAACTAATAAATGTTGCTGGAGCAGAAGACTTAACCATAAATTTGATTTCTCCATAAATGCAATTAGCTACTTTAAAGTCTAGTGTTAGCCATTGTTTTTGTGTATTTTGTGTATTTACCTTGTTCTATTCAGAACCGTGCCAAGCAAAATTGAAGTTTTCGCATATCTATAAGTGTAAACTATACATGTTGTATTGATATGTTGTATTGACATCCTTCATTAAGGCTCGACAGGAATTATGGTACGTTTCTTGAATGCGGTTGTCTTGGTGACTGGGCACCAATGTAACCAAGGTGAGAGAAACATGCAGTCATAAAGGGACTCTAACCAGGGACCACCGCGAACCGTGCGAATGCTCTTCTGACTGAGCTTTCTGGCATCTCTAGATATTCAACTATAGACATTGAAAATTGAGACCCCTACTATAAACTTACGGGCCTTTGACCTTATGAAACAAAACGTATATCTATTTACCAGAGCAGATAACTACAAGCTACCATTTCAACGAACCAAGTTTATGATGTGCGATGGACGAGCGCTAGAAAAAAAACGCTTAAAGGCTCATTAAACGGGATTAATGTTATATCAAACTTCATTATTTGGTAAAATTTTGGTCAGATTCAAATAGTTATCACAAAAAAAACCCCAAAAAACAATCAGCAAAACTTAAACGTGAAAGGCAAGGAGAAATAACCCAGATGAGCAAGTTTGATAAATCAGATTGCCTGATTCTTCACCTCTGACCTTGACAGTTGATACACAAACTTTTTGATCCGACCAATCAGAATTCGAAATTTTGAATATGTGAACAAACAGGTTGTTTATAAACATGATTGAATTGGAGACAACTATATATCAAGCACAAAATAAATTATGTTAAAGAAGTATGTTTATTAGGGTCTCAATGCATTCGTAAATTAATGCACGACTTTTATGAACATAATAAAAGAACTCTATAGATTTTTCAGTAATTTATAGCTCCTCATCTCCTTTTATGTGCCTTTAAAAAAATACAAATCTAATAACACCGCATCGGAAAGGTCAATGCGACTCTAATCAAATTAACTGTAACCTCATATTAATTTGCACCCTGGGAATGAATACCTAAGCCAATTGATTTCGGATCAATGACGAATGTGGGTGTTATTTATAAATCGATGGTGCTCCGGGGAGCAAGCCACCGAAGACCATACCAGAATGGTGTATTGGAGTATCCCTCTGCCTGTCGTTCTGTTTACAAGCAAGGTTCCATGGTTGCAATAGAAATATATTCCAATTGTTTTGTGGTTCACAAATAAATATCACAAATAATTAGGACGTTGCAAATTCCCCATGCAGGGGATTCCATTCTACTTGCAAGGTATTGTAGGCCTACGTGAGTGAAGATAAAGCCTTAGTTCTTATGTTGACTTGTTTGTTTGACTGTTTGATGCTTATGATATTTTCCCCTGTAACTGAGAGAATTTCAAAAAATCAGACTAAACCCTTTCCTTGTACAGATGTCTTTAAGCCACTTAAGAAAGAATCGTTACGAAAAAAGACTTTGCACACAATGAACAATTATTTTTCCTCATAATAATTTCATTCAAAAAGTGTATGCAAATGAATAACAAATAAGTCTTTCGAAAATAGCTGGTGTTAAAAATCATCGAACTATATACATGAAGCAATGACAAAGATTTTTATTCTTTCAAATAATGAATAAAACATTTCGTATTGAAGGTTTTCATGTAATGGGATTCAAAGGTTAACTGTTTGTCAGTTATGTACTGAAATCAGTACTATACTAGGGATGTGAAGAAATAATTGGTGCCATTGTGATTCGAACTCAATCTCCTGTTCTAAAACTGTTGGGCCTGAAAGGACCCTTCGGCGAGTTTAACCCTTTCCCAAACAACACATTTTCGACTGTCCCAAATTTAAAGAGTCTGCAGACGACATTTCAAAATGTGATGAATTTGGCAAATTATTTTCTGATAGGGCATAAAACATTGTGGGAAAAGGAAAATTTGCTTGCCACGAGCAATTTCTCCTTTTCCCACAATGTTTTCTTAAGTCGTCTGCAACAAAGTAGTCAAATTTCGTTATTGTTTGGGAAAGGGTTAAAATGGCGATAAGAACAGTACTCTGATTCCCATATCTTCATAACAATCGGGAATGGAGATAAACACACGGCCACTTTTTTATGATCTAATGTCCAAACAAGATGGCCGCGCCAAGGTAACTTTGATTTTTATTCAGCTTCTTTTGCCTTTGATAGCCAAATTGTAAACCCCTAATGAGTTGAGCATCAACTTTCCGGTTGTGTTGGATATGATAGCCCATGCTTTATAAAGGCGTTTGTCTAACACTCGGAAATCGCAGTCGATGTTCACGCATGCCCAACATTGTCGGTCTGACGACGTTCTTTGACGTCGTAAATCGGATTCGTTTGCCGTATTTTGTTACCTTAAAACGTCTCTAATTAATCCTCTGACGAATGACCGGCACAAGACCTAGTGAAAGGTTACGGAATAGCGGACATTGTTCCCAATATTTCAGTTATTCTCTTTTAGCGTTTAAACAGACGCCAAATTTTCTACTAATTTCCCAAATTGAAAGAGTTTGCAGACGACATTTCAAAATGTGATAAAATTGGCAAGGAATCATCTGATAGAGAGGAAAACATAATGGGAAAAGTAGAAATTGCTTGTCGCGGGCAATGTCTCTTTTCTCACAGTGTTTTCCAGAATCGTCTGCATCAAATTGGTTAAATGTCTTTTTTGTTTGGTAATGGTTTTAACGCAACGAAATTCGTGTAATCTTTGATCGGCATTGCGATTTGCCTGTGAGGCCTGCTTTTGAACAGCATTGATTTTAGCCCAATCGTATGGAACGCCACAGCTGTCTTATGTTCAACACTGGTATGATGTTTGCTTCATTCCTGTGTTGTCGGTCGAGTGATCATTATGTTTAGTTTATAATAACGCATGTTCGGTTAATCAATAATGTTGTTGAGTCTAACTATTACATTGTCCAGATAAACATTGTTTTGATCGGTTGAAAGCACATGATGTTGGATTAAACTAATATGTTGTTAAGTTAGTACGTTGACTTGTTATGCTGCAAAATCATTCTGTTCTGTTCATGTTGACATTATGTCCGGTTAACACATGCTGTTGTTGAGTCACATTAGCATGGTATTTGCTTCAATTTTGTGTTGTTGGGTTATTTGAGCATTATTGTATGTTAATAATACTATATATCCACTTAATAAACGGTGTTGTTGGGTTGATTGATCATTGTGTTTAGTTCATAATTTAGCATGTTCAGTTGATCAATAATGTTGTTAAGTCTAACTATTACATTGTCCAGTTAAACATGGTTTTGATCGGTTGAAAGCACATGATGTTGGATTAAACCAATATGTTGTTCAGTTAGTATGTCGACTTATTATGTTATAAAGCCGCTTTGTTCTGTCAATGTTGACATTGGGTTCGGTTATTGAATGCTGTTATTTAGTCCAATCAGCAACTTATTCGCTCGAACTCAGATAACACGATGTTTAAACGCGTCGCAGCCATTGATACTTGTTGTCCTACGTTGCAGTGTGAGGTCATATCCCATGACGTCACACATAACCTCGTGACAGAGGGTGTCTTTATGCGCATGTGCGAGAAAGAATTTCGCGCGAGAATTTATATCTTCCGATGTGTTCCGAATGAACATTATGAAAATCAACCCAACAACATGATAACGCAACATGATAATGTGACTCAATACAGCATTGTGTTAACCGGACGTAATGTCAACATGAACAGAACATAATGATTTTGCAGCATAACAAGTCAACGTACTAACTTAACAACATATTAGTTTAACCCAACATCATGTGCTTTCAACCGAACAAACCAATGTTTATCTGGACAATGAATAGTTAGACTCAACAACGTTATTGATTAACCGAACATGCTATATTATAAACTAAACATAATAATCACTCGACACAACAACACAGGAATGAAGCAAACATCATATCAGTGTTGAACATAAGACAGCTGTGGCGTTCCATACAATCGCCGTACACCTTCCCTTCGGTCTGATATAACCACGGATGGTGAACGCTCTACCGCACGCACAACCATGGTGCTGACGACGAAAGTCTACTGCGCATCATTCGGTTTAGCGTTATTTGGGTAGACTTTTACTATTTTTCTATATTTTCAGTAAAAAAAAATTGCAGAAACCTAACCATAAAACGCTAAACCGGAAGTTGCGAAACCGATTCCGTAGTCAGCACCATGGTGGTGCGACAGAGCGTTCAGCAGCCATGATAACTGTTTACACTAAGTCGGGATCAAAAAGATTGATGATACACATGTCTTAGAGGTCGAGGCATACTCTATCAGAAGAGCATTCATTGATTCCTTCGCTTCGCAATTATTCAGTTATTGTTGTTTGCTTTCGTGACAGCAGTAGCGTCGACAACTGTCTACATTCACACGCAAGTCTTGGGGGCAAACTTGAACAAGATGCTGACTAGATTGTCTTTGGTATTGATTGAATTGACCATTTGCGCGCATCATGAGTATAGCGTTTTGATTTTTAACTTCTAGCGCAGTGGCTTTTTTTACATTGCTCTTAGATTATTTAAGTTATGTTGATATATCCGACTCATATTAATAAATACAGTAGTGTCGGCAACTGGCTGCATTCACACGCAAGTCGACCTTGAATGAAATGTTGGCTAGATTGTCTTTTGTATCGATTGAATTGACCATCTACACGCATGACATTATGAACTTCTTGCAAAACCTCCAAAGAGCACAAAACATGGGATTCTAATTGACACAGTGGCTTTCTAAATGTGTTTTACATCGCTTTAACATTACTTCAGCTATTTTGCATTGTCTGGCTGATACTGTTGAAGAACGACCCCATGCTTGAGTCCCCATAAGAGCTGGTCAAGGCGAGCAGAACCATTAGCATTCCTTAAGTCAACCGTGAAAACTACCCCCTCATGAAAATCCAAATGCCGTTACCCGGATTTGAACCTACATAGGATGGTGTAATGTGATTCTACGTAATGCGATCTAACTACTGGGAAAATTGGCGACAGTTGTGCACTGGTAACACGTCGGCTTTTTGTATCGAGGTTCGCGGTGTCGGATCCCGATAGGCGAGTTGAAAATTGCCGGGGACTAACCCACGAATCGGCGTGAGCACTAATGTAATACCCATCAAGCAGTCATCGAGAGTAAATCTAGTAAGCGTCAACCTTCCGTCACAATCGAGGTAGAATAATCTTTTTTATATGGATTTTACATCACATCTACATTATTTCAGTTATGTAGCGATGCCCGACTCTAAATGATGGAGGAAGACCCCATACTCAACTGCCCATAGGGGCTGGTCAAGGTGGGTAGAACTATCGGCATTCCGTAAGTCAGTCGGGAGACTGCCTCTCATGAAAATCCATATCCCTCTCAGAATTTGAACCCACGCGGAGAGGGTCCATGTGATTTCAGGTTCTGTACTCTAACCACTAGGCCACGGAGGCCACTAGGTAGAATAAATAAACTTAAACTAAACAGATATCCCGCTCTAAAATTTTATGGCGGTCGTGTTGGTAACTGCCCATAGCCTTAATCGAATGATATGAAATTATGTATAGGTGCACTCATCGCAGTGATATACGCTAAAATCTCTGCACCTCAATACACTTATATACGAGATTGAATTCGCAGGTTACGGAAATACCCGAGTAGTATCGACTAGCCGGATTAGTGTGGCCTCTCAACGAATCATGGATATTTGCGGGGTGACAAACGTCCTGGAGGGGCAAATGTTCGTATACTCTTCTCAACATCGCCGAGGGGTTTCGATGGCTGAGAATGTCCTCTCGCTTTTGTCATAGACCCGCAAAAAGTACGCCGTCTCTATACATCTATGTGACATTTAGGTTTTGTTGTCTCGGGCTTTGGGAATATTTAATGCTATCTGACTCGGGGAAATTGGCCAATTATTCATGTAAAATGTCTAGAACAGAACAATGGGAATGAGTAATGCTGTCCCTAGTCCATCACTGTTTCCTAATGTCAACCTTGAATGATAACCCAAATGCATAATTCGCAAACATTGTGAGAAATACGAGATTTGTTCACAGTGCAAATTTATAATTTTTCTTTTCGGCTTGAATAGAATGTATAATTCAACTAGATATAGCATTACAGCTGTATTTGATTCATATGTGAATTAAACGGATGTTTTTGAAAAAAGGTTTCATTTTCAAAAATTCATTCTTTATTTGCCCGACTAGATGGACATGTTTTATATGTAAAGTGTGATAGGCAATAGGCTATGTCTAATATGATATGTTAAAAGAAAAGAGAAACTTTGTTTAGAATGATCTCAGATCAGGGTAAGGGTGATTTATATAGGTCACCTAAACTTCACCTGACAATTCCTGGAAATTATAAGTTTCCTGAAATAACTTTAATATATCACAGAGAATGTGTGACAAAGGCAATACTCGCCGTATCTTTGTCTACAAGAAAATATGATCTACTGCTCGAGAAATTTCTTTCGGTTTGATGGCAATGTTTTTCTTTATTGCAAGCCATGCGTTTTATGTCGGTAAGAATAGTCTCTTTAGAAAACATTGTGGGAAAAGGAGATATTGCTCGTAACAGGTTTTCTGCTCTATCCGAAGACTGTTTCGATTTCATCACATTTTGAAATGTCGTCTGCAAACTCTTTCAATTTGACCCAAGACCCCATGCTACTCTTACGACAAGAAACTATGACGCCGAAAGAACATTATATGTCTGGCTGTGAGTAAACAATATTAACAGACAGGCATCATGTAGTTACAAGTGCAATTGGGGCGTTTGAAATTGGACTCGTAATTAGTATCTCATTGACACAGCAGACTAATTAGGAAACGTCTACAATGCTAATTTTAGAGAGCAATATTTAGTTTATGTAAGCTTTAGTACCAGGTAATAATGTCAATTTGTCTAATGCGAATCAAAATTAACATACCTAGTATGCAATTATTTGTTTGCAATAGGGAAGAAATTCTATTACATTAATAAACACATTTGCATGTATATACCTCTCTAACTATTGTAAATTGTCATGTTTTCATGCATGTTGTATTATGTTTTATGTTGTATATTGTATTAGCCATAGGCATATAAAGTGCCTATATGTTTAACAAAGAGTTTGAGTTCATGTAAAAGATCCACAGAGAAACAGACAGAGTGGTCATGGTATTGGAAAGAAATCTTCATCACTAGAATTGAAATGAATTTGTGTATTAATTTCAAATTAGAGTCATGACGGCAATACATTGTCACTCAATAAGACGGAAAACGAAATTACGAAAGATGATAACAATACAAATTAAACACTTTACGAGTAACAAACTCTTTTCTCAGAAAAGAAAATACTTGAACAACATACAAGCAAGAATGTATATGAACATAGAGCCTTTTCACTGTTCTGTTGAAGAAAAGCAGGTTCGCGAATACTTTCATCTCAAAATTCCTCAATATGTAGTGAAGGAAAAAAAGAACCGATCGGATATAGGTTGTCAGAGACATAAAAAAAAAATATATACTTTTTTCCAAGAATAAACGATTTCTGTACAATGCATACTTGTCATCTGCGAATGATTTCGAACACTTGTTTATAACATGGTAGTCGGATTATTGGAGAGGACGAATTCCGATGTATTCTGGAAATAGGAGACAGATCTCTACCGTTTGAATATAATGGTATCCAGAGAGGTGCCCACCGGAGAAGTATTTCACAATATCCCCGTCTTTAACTAAACCTCTACCATTTTCTGAATATGTTGTTTCTTAATCGGATAAAATGACTTAGTAATTGGAATATGATATAGTCTTTGGGAAGCATACATGAATCGTTCCACTCTAGAACATGCGTGATCCCAAACTAGGACCAATTTAATAAAACATAAGAAACAGAAATCGAATCATCCGCAAACGTCATTAGTTTCTGTTCAAATCTGTTTAACCAAATTGTGTTTTGAAATGTATATAATGGTGTTTCTTTCTTAGATACGTTTTAGCTAAATTTCGTTTCGTTGAGAAACTATCTAGTGTGTTAAACTCCTACGTAACTGATACAGATAGCAATAAAATGACTGAAAATAAAGCAGATAATATTGCAATTGAAGTTGGAAAAGTTCTAAATATAGATTGTGATTGTGTCTAGAAGAGGTATTTTGTTACAATAATCTCTTTGACAATCGTCCATACAATCACTCATCTGTAACAATGCCCAAGTCGAAATTGAAAGAAACAACAAGTGACGGACATTTGTTAAATTTGAGAAAAAAAATATGGTAAACACCCTTTGAAGAGAAACAATGGTGACGTAAAGTGTATTTGTTTTGTATGAACAATAGCCGTCACCCATTTCAATAGTTTCCCAAATCGTCTTCTCAATAAGTGTTAAACTGCGAATTATCATTATTAGTATCAACTTGTTTATTCTTTGCCAGATGAAATATTTATTTGTCAACTACTCTACACGATGTACTTATATTGCTGTAGTTGAAGTTACTGTACTGAGCCTAATGGAATTATATCACTCATGTTTTTATTTTGCTTCATTGCCCTTTCATATTTAAATAATTTTTTTGCGATATCATTTCAAGAACTCTGAAATAATCCGAAAATTATTTTTCAATTTCATCATGTTTTGAAAACGTCTGCAAACTCTTTCAAATTGGGACAGTCAAAGATTTGTTGTTTGGTAAAGGGTTAAGCAACTTATGGTTTGATTCAGACATCATTCAGTCAGAGAGCTCCAGTATGAGCTTTCTGAAAGACATACGGCCTGTTTTAACAAAGCGTCAGAGTGCACAACTAATCATTCAATTTAAAGAGCGGTCGTTTAAAACAAGATTAACCATATTTTGAACCCAAATGACTGGACTCAAGTTACTGACGCCAGTGGTACACGGGTAGAGCGTCGGCCTTTGAACGCGAGGGTCGCGGGTTTGGAACCCATTCGTAGCGGGATCTGCCTTGTGACCTTTCATTAATCAATTCGGCGCGAAAACTGATTGTGTATCAAGAAAGCAGAATCGAGAGTGATCAACCTAAGTTGTAAGAACTCGTTTTACAATCGATGTGTAATAAGTATGGTTAATTTAGTTTAAACCGACGCCAGCTACGTCATGAATTAGATGCCACGTATCCCCCGAACTGGCCTCATAATAGAAGTTGATAGCATTGAGTGTATACAAGCGGTCGCTGGAAACGAGATAGGTTGGATAAGGTATCGGGAATGACTCGGCACAAAACGTCGACGTCAGCTACTCCATCATCTGCGTTGCCAGGGATACCTCGAACTGGCTAGACGTGTTTATAAATCTGAGTGCACATCGCAGCGGCTACTGAAACAAGATAGATTATCCCTTTCCCAA
>OX401405.1:35475826-35508326 GCA_947846245.1 Cerastoderma edule | reverse complement strand
TTCAGTATTAGATATTGAGGGTTTCAATTGCTTTAATTATTATAGGAAGTTTAAGCACAAAAAGGCTAAAAGAAACAGTGGAGGTGTCACAATATACATTAAAGAATACATAAATGATGGAATCTCAATTATTAAGAATAGATTTGACACTCTCATCTGGCTTAAACTTGATAAGGATTATTTTCATTTCAATGAAGACGTTTTTATATGCGGTGTATACATGTGGTCCGATGTATCACCTGCATCAAGATTTATCGATGTGGATTTGTTTGACATTTTAACACAAGATATATACTACTATAGGCAAATTGGTAGCGTATTTATTGCAGGAGATTTTAATGCTCGAACAGGCAAGAAAAACGATTTCATATGTAATGACTCTTGTGTCGACGAACTTGATTGTATTTTTTATGATCCGGACCTGCCCCTCAGTCGGGCCTCTCTTGACCATTTAAGTAATGCACGGGGAAATCGGGTGATTGAATTGTGTATTGCGACATCACTCCGCATTGTAAACGGTCGAGCGGGGTCAGATTGTTGGACGGGTGCTTTTACATGTTTTAATTACCATGGATGTAGTATTATTGATTATGTATTAACTAGTAATTTTGATGTCTTGCATGATTTTTGCATTCAAGAATTTAACATGTTTAGTGATCATGCTCCATTGCAATTTAATTTACACAGTATGAATTTTCCGGATCCTTGCTATACCGACTCTGAATGTGTAAAACGTTCTTTTGTCAAATGGAAAAGTGAGTACAGGGATGAATTTAGACGGGGTATTATTAGTAAACTGCCTAATTTTAATACCATTATTGATAGAAGATCCTCAATAATACAGACAGCATAGATGTAATGGTAAACGGGTTCTCGGATCATATATGCAGTGTTGCCGATCCACTTTTCAAAAGAACGCTGAAATGTAGTAAAAAGTGTAACAATCACCCTGTAAATAATGAATGGTTCGATGCTGACTGCTTTGAGGCTAAGAGAAAATATAAAGAAGCTCTTAACCGTTTTAACGTATGTAAGAGCACAGTTACTAGAACCAACTTGTGCTCGCTTAAAAGCAGTTACAAGAAGCTTATTAGGAAAAAGAAATATCTTTACAAACTAGAACAAGGGAATCATTTAGAAAAGCTGAAAACGAGCAAACCTAAAGACTTTTGGCAATACTTTACGAAGAAAGATAAAAAAATAGATTCAGATATAGACATAAGTACATTTAAACATCATTTTGAGGACATCTACTCTAATATCAAATCTACTGTCATAGAGGAAGTGGAAACATTTAATAATGAAAATGATTTTAACTTGAATAACCCAACATTCGAGGAATTAAGTTTACCCATTACTATTCAGGAAGTTGAGAATGCTATTAATAAACTGAAAAGGAACAAAGCACCTTCCCCTTCTGATAATCTGTTGAATGAGTATTTTATAGAGTGTGCTGATATACTTAAGGGACATCTTACTGATTTGTTTAATATAGTATTTGATTCTGGTTATTTTCCGGAAGCATGGTCAAAAGGTTATATCGTACCTTTGCATAAGAAAAATGATCCGAAAGACCCAAATAATTATCGTGGTATTACACTCTCAAGTAACCTAGGTAAACTTTTTACTATTGTATTAACAAATAGAGTCGAACAGTGGTTTGAGGAAAACAATTTTATCTCTGACTGCCAGTTTGGATTTCGCAAGAGAAGGAGTACGGTGGATGCGATATTTGTCTTACATACTCTGATTGAGGATGCATTGAGCAAAAATCTAAGATTTCCTTGTGTATTCGTTGACTTTAAAAGGCATTCGACTCTGTTTATACCAACGCACTATGGTTCAAGTTATTTAATATGGGTCTAGATGGTAAATTACTTATTATGTTTAAAGCAATGTATGCAAATGTCAAATCATGTATAAAACATTGTAACTCATTCTCAGACTTTTTCAATATATCAGTGGGCTTGAAGCAAGGCCAAAATAACTCACCAGCATTTTTCGCACTCTTCCTTGAAGACCTTGAACTATTTTTACAAGATAACGTTAACTCTGGTATCAGTATTTCAGAACTATGTATTATGCTACTTTGTTTCGCTGATGACATGGTAATTGTTGGAAACTCTACCGAAGATTTGCAACTTAGTTTAAATAAATTACATCTGTATTGCTCCAAGTGGGGTCTTGAAGTAAATACATCAAAAACAAAAATCGTAGTTTTTCGTAAGAAGGGTCGATTACATAATAACGAACAATGGTATTATAATAACTTAGCCATAGAAATTGTTGATAATTTCAACTACCTTGGAGTTACTTTTAACTACACGGGATCATTTGTTTTAAATAATCAATGTCTAATTGGTAAAGCTTCTAAAGCAATGCATATCTTATATCACAATGTTAATAAATATGATCTGAAACCAAAAACTGCTATGCAATTATTTGATGCATTTGTTGCATCCATTATTAATTATGCTTGCCCTGTTTGGGGCTTTACTAAATCTAAGGATTTTGAAAGACTTCATCTTAAATACTGCAAGATGATACTTGAAGTAAGGCAGAATTCATGTAACGATGGAATTTATGGTGAAATGGGACGTTATCCGCTGTACATCAATAGATTTACTCAGATTATAAAATATTGGTTAAAACTAGTTAAAACAGACAATATCATATTAAAATATGTTTATCAATTATCTCTTCAAAAAAGTAATAATGGAAAGCAAAACTGGGTTACTAAAGTAAAAACATTGTTAAATGACTATGGATTTTCGTGGGCATTTACAAATTACAATGTTGTTGACGAAAAGTCTTTTATATCAAGTTTTAAACAAAGAGTTATTGATTGTTTTCAACAAAAATGGTTCACTGACATGCAATCTAATTCGGTCTTAAGCACTTTATATATTAATATTAAACCCAGTTTTGGCGAGGAGAACTACCTTAATAATGTTGTTAGTAAACGTCTTAGAAGATATATCACATGTATTAGAATTTCATCTCATGATTTAAGGATTCATTCTGCAAGGTATGGAAGAGAAAGAATACAAAGAGATGAAAGAGTATGTCTATTGTGTGAGTGTCTAGATATTGAAGACGAGTTCCATTTTATATTGAAATGTGATAAATATGATGATCTCAGACAAAAATATGTAAAAAGATACTTTAGAGAACGCCCTAGTATGCAGAAGTTTGTCGAGCTTCTATCATCTAAAAATAGGCAAAGTCTGCTCAATTTGTGTTGCTTCCTAAGGGAGGCAACTAAAAGGCGAAATAACTTATTACTCTCCTTACCTAGGGATCAACCATGACTTTATAATTCTGGTTTTATTTCAATCCAAAATCAACATTTTTATCTGATTAGTCCATTCTCCAAAGACTAAGATATATATGTCTTATTGTTAATGCAAAAACATGAACATATATAATATCTTATTCTTAATGCAACTGTCGAAATATGTAATTCTAGTTGTCGCTTTAATATATAAATTGAAAGAAAGTCAGTGTATAGATATACATATGTATTAGTATCTAACATCAGAACATAAGAATTTATCTATAAATGTGTTTGTTGAAATGTGTTGGTGTGGGTGTGGGTAATTGGATGTGTGTGAAGGGGTGTGTGGGTAGATGTGTGTGGGGGTGTGGGTGTGTGGATGTATGGGTTTGTGTGTGAACATGTATATATGTACAACTATATATGTATATATAGATGCATACTAACGAGAGGGTATTTAGTATTAAAGAATATATGCCATTGTTTTCATGTGATGTATTAATATGTAACAATTGTATGTGTATGTAACAATGTACTATTGTATAAGTTACAAAACAGAAATAAAACATCTATCTATCTCTATCTATTAAATAGTGAATCAAAGCCTTCACTGGTTCCTTTTCATGACTTTTATGAACATAATAGAAGAACTCCATATATTATTTTTAGTGATTTATTTGTACTCATATCCTTTCATGTGCCTTTAACATTCGTAGGATTTGGAGGGGGTATACTTGGCCTATTGGTTCGAGTAAAGACCTCGCAACCAGTTGGCTCTTATCCGTTTGGGTTCGAATCCCGGCTAGTTATGATCCCGGTTGACCCAAGAAGTGCAAGCTTAATCAACCATTGTGTGATGTTCAGATTATAGTAGTCAGTGGTCCAGGGGTAGAACGTCGGCATTAGACCGCGAAATTCGTGGGTTCGGCTTCCGTGCATAGTGGAACCCACCTTCCAAGGGTACTTGTTAAGGTGTCCAAGAAGCATAATCGAAAGTGATTTGTTCAAGTTAAAATAAAACAACTTGTTTCATAATCGATGTACAATAAATAAGTTTAAGGTATAATACCCATGATCCGCCATTTTGCAATTCATTCAAGAGTACTTACGTTGTTCTTGGTATACGTCGATCGAGGCTGGACTTATCAGTTTAATACGAATAGTTCCGGTCCCGGACGATGTATACCGAGAACAATTTAAGTAATCCGACGAAAGAATTAGTTTCAAAATGGCGGATTATTGGTATCTATGTTACATTAAACTTTTCTCAGGGTCCTCACCTATTTATTATAAGCGGTATGTAGCAAAAAAAACTTTAAAAACTGTTGACGCGATATCAAAACGAAATGAAACTAAAATCCTTTGACATAGGAGCGGCTTAGATGAAGAACACTGTTAAATGATTGTCCCCCAGAGGTTAATCGCCCCAGCGTTTCGGCCTCATCAGAAAAACAAAATAGAGCTTTCCCCAGATAGAAGGTTTTCTTAGACAACCGGTGATTTCAATGCTTAATCCAATAGAGATGGCGGAATATCACCCGAGAGATCATTGGTCCAAGTCCGATCGCTAAACGTTCCCATACAACTTGCGACTGGAAAGTGTTTTAAATAGAATACAGTGAATTCTCGTTAATCCGAACACGTCCGTTCCCAACAAAATTCCCGGATTAACGAATCATCCGGACTATGAAGCAGGGCCTGGTCTTATACACATTAAGATATAAACGGTCTATATGCACGTGTGTAGTTATTAACCTTTACCAAACGCCATATTTTCGACCG
Organism: Cerastoderma edule; assembly: GCA_947846245.1. Lineage (NCBI taxonomy): Eukaryota > Metazoa > Mollusca > Bivalvia > Cardiida > Cardiidae > Cerastoderma > Cerastoderma edule. The sequence goes on along the minus strand of OX401405.1, from coordinate 35,503,267 downwards.
TCCCTAGTTGAAAGAGTTTGCAGACGACATTTTCAAAACGTGAGGAAATAATCTCCTGATATGGCGGAAAACATTGTGGGAAAAGGAGAAATTGCTCGTCACGAGCAATTTCTCCTTTATCCACCATGTTTTCAAGAGTCGTCTGCAACAAACTGGTCAAATGTCAATTTTGTTTGGTAAATGGTTATGCAAATTACTGCACACTAATTACGTTCCCTTACAATTTCGTTCGGATTGCGAGACATCCGGATAACCGGGGTTCGGATAAACGAGGCTTCACTGTACAATATCGTGTCAGCATGCTCTCAGTCATGTGACGGCCCCCTGGGGTTTATCAGTACTAGGAAACGGATCTGAAGTGTCTAGACCCACGAAAACAGCGAGCCCACCCGACCAATGACCCCCAATCAATTCCAAACTAAACCACTTTGTTCACTAAGTATTTAAAAAAGAGAGTAAACACTAAAAGTCAAATTTCCATTAATTATCACAATTTGGTTGCGTTGAAGTAGTGGATTGCTTCCAAAGGGACTTAGCCCATTACCAAACAATAACGACATTAGGTTGTTGCAGACGACTCTAAAAAACATCGCGTCTGGAAGATAGTGGTTTCGATATCCGGGCCGCGTCATCCGAATATAATGTTAGTCATAGTTTCCCTTTAACTCTTAGATGTACATGTAGTTTAAAAGTACATCTTCGCAGAAAGGGCAATTTGACATTCAAAATTTAACGTATTTGAGACTGTACAGTTTTTGTTTTATCATTTGTATACAATTGAAATCAGCTCTTGAAAGCATAATCGATTCAGGAAGCGTCAATTATTTACAGTTTATAAACGACATGTGTCTCAAAAGCGATGTAACACTTTTAGATTAAAATACATGTGTATTCTCTGTATACCCACTTTAAAGAATTCAAAACGACCGAATTTCCCTTCCTATGACCACCCTTCACTGCGTATCATACCCTATATAACAGTACAGCTGAAAAAAATTGATTTTTTAACTTCTAAATTTCCTCACATTTGTGAACAAGTTCCTTTAAACAAATCCGATCAACAACTGTGCACATCACATCGACCAATACCCGATTACTCGGAGTAATGGCGATTTAGAATGTGGAAACTTCTTATTGAATCAATTATTCATTAGTTCGCATTAAGAATTCTTCGAGTGGAATCATTTGCCCTTTTCCCAGAGTGTCAAGACTTACCAAAAGTCCCAGTTGAAGCACATTCGCTCATTCATGACAAAAACATAATTAAACAGCACAAAAGAATCAGACGATGAGAAGCTGCTTATGAACGTTGGTTTTCCCTCTGCCATCGAGTGTCAAATCCCACAGCGAAGATATCTATTTTCAAACCATTGCATCGTATGAACATCTGACCGTCTCAGTCATTTTTTGTTTAATAGGGAATTTAAAGTATTTCATGATAAGTGTCATAGTAAATTTAAAGTATCTTATGTTAAGTGTCATAGGAAATTTACAGTATTTTATATTTAGTGTCAATGGAAATTTAAAGTATTTTATGTTAATTGTCATAGGGAATTTAAAGTATTTTATGTTGAGTGTCATAGGGAATTTGAAGTATTTTATGTTAAGTGTCATAGGAAATTTGAAGTATTTTATGTTAAATGTCATAGGGAATTTAAAGTATTTTATGTTAAATGTCATAGGGAATTTAAAGTATTTTGGTTAAGTGTCATATGGAATTTAAAGTATTTTATGTGAAGTGTCATTGAGAATTTAAAGTATTTTATTTTAAGTGTCATAGGGAATTTAAAGTATTATATTTTAAGTGTCAATTATTCTAGAAAAGACATAATTTTACTGTAAATGAGGGCTATTTTGGCTCTAAGTCAAAGTATACGTACCAGATTGATACGTGATTTTCATCGTCTTATGGCGCGCGAAATAGGCGGCAGCGGTGCGGAGGTAGAGCGTTGGCCTCTGGTTCCGAGGGTCCGTGGTTCGAATCCACGTCAGGCTAGGTAAAAAGTTTCGGGACTATACCACAAATCGGCGTGAAAACTGGTGTAGTATCCAGGAAGCAGACATTGAGAGTGGCTTTGGACAAGTTTTAAGCTTTCTTTCACAATCGATGTGAAACGAAAAAGGTAAACTGTAAGTTCAAGGTTGATACGTGCGTTGTATCGCCTTGTGACGTACGAAGTTTAAAAGTATAACTTGAGACCTTTGTCTTTTATTTCTGCCAGGTAATTCAATACCCGCGCCTAGCCGGTGTGATCGTGAGAGGTATAGACAGGCGATCCATGGAAACGGGGTAAATTCCAATACTAGTCAGTTCGTGCATCAAGGGGGCTAACAGATGTGGACCATTTCGTGCGTTTGTGTGACACAGAAATAGTCTTCGAGAGCACGACCGAGGTAATTCGAATGTGAGCGTTGTGGGGAAGCAAGTATGTGATGGTTTTCTACTGTGTACCAATGTGGTATATGGTATGTGTATACATGTATTGTTTTTGGATTATAAGTTTATTCTCCTAGAGGACGCGCTTGGTTAGACGTTTGACTATTATATTAGTTAACTATGAATTGAGAAAATTACGGGTATTGTTAAACGTCTGACTGTCGTGTTTATAAACTGTGAAATGAAACAATAAGGGAATTTTGATATATTCTAATTTCCAGGAAAACTACGTTTGGTTTTGTGTATACTCTATTTTTGTGATCGCTGTCACTAGAAGTGCTTGGTTCAAATATTTGGTTTTACAAATATTTGGCTGGTAACTCATTTTGTGTTTCGGAAAGGGATGTTTTAATTGAAGTACCATATTGGTTTCCATCAACTTAAATAATTTATGACACATTAGAGAATCATTTTATCTGTGTATAATTCGAATTCGGTTTGTCCGAGATTTTGACCAGATTCCAATCAGTAAGGTGCGAAATTGTCTTAGATGTCTGCTATGTGCTGTAGAATCACGAACAAGGACACCGGAGTAGGTGGTGTAATCTCACCGTTCGACGACCCTTTTTGTTTCATATGTAAATAATAATTCTGGTTACTCAATCGTGACTTCCATGGAAGTGTTCAGCCTTGAAGTATTCCACTCCTGATAGAAAACTCGTTGTTGATTTGGTTTAATGAATGAATTGAATTGAAATGTAATTATTGAAGTATTCATCATTTCAACGGCATTTACCAAGACATTTTTTCCGAGTCTGTCTTTTTTTTTTTAATTCATATTTACAAAAAAGGAATACCAATGATTATGCTATTATATCCAAAGCAATTACCTCCCCTTAATTAACAATTTTACATTGAAATAAATATTACATGAATGAGAGGTGGCAAATAGATATCTAAATCATTAACAAAATCATATGATATAAAAATTGACTTTACAAAGGCATTTTGTTCTGTTAAATCTTTTACTTTGTTATTCTTACTATTCTTTTTTTCCATCAGGGGTGGGCTACCTTAATAACAAATTCTCCATTAATATACCTTCATACAGTCCTTTGATTCCCAAAGAAACAAGTGCATTGTCATCATGATCTTTGTTATAGCCCTATCCGCTAACCAGCACTTTATTTACTAAACAAAAGGGCAGAGTTAATTTACCGTTTCTTTCTTTCCTCCTCTTCGGGAAATAGTTCTTAAAAAATCCAATAATCAACAATCCAGACGGTCCAAAATTATGGCTGACATTCCAAAAATGTCAAAACCGGTGACTAAGAGTTCCTTATGTATCTTATGGGACAATGCTTTGCATGCAATACTTCATTCTAAATTTCCAAGAACTACTTTTTTTTACTGTGCAACGACCTCCAGAAGAAATTGCAGTGGTGTTGTCCATCGCGTTTACTCGGCAATTCCCGGCACAAGCCGATAGATAAACCCCATGAATACACCAGAAATCCTGGGGAAACTTGTCTGTTTTCCGCCGGATAACACACTTTATTACAACATTACACACAGGGACTAAATATCTACATAAATACACACACACACACACACACACACACACACACACACACACACACACACACACATTGGTTGAATATAACAATTGAATGTTTTTCTGTTTAACCAAATTCATTTGAGATTATCAATTCAAGACATCTTTGTTTCTCTATTCTTTCAATCGGATCAACTCGACAATCCCCGGGGATTCCCGAGTAGATACGATTGCAAACGGACATGCCCTTTATCGCCACCACATTGCCGGATTATTTTCAAAGTAGCTGCCCATTACCTCCGAGGTTGTTTAAGAAATGGCCGAGGTGGAAATATTATTTTGGTTCGTCCCGTAATCTGTTCGCTACATGAAAAAATTCACTACCAAAACCTTTCGACAGGGCGTGGCACTCAATACACATGGTAACACTAGATATCGACAACAATCCTCAGCCATCTCATGTCATAGACTATTTTACAGTAATTGGAAACCATTCGGCTAAACGAGACCCTATTAAATGAAATAAATGATTTCTAACTAAGACGTTATAGAAAAGACCTTGTCACTTTTACATGGCAAATATGAGTCATATTCAAATAATTATGGCACAAAGTAAACAGATATCAGCGAGAATAAGTCAAAGCATGAATATCATTCGGAACATTTAAACTTTTATTATAACCCATATCACTACAACGGAATAGTTTGGATAAATGTTTATCTAATTTAATTTGTACAATGCTTCTTTTTTCTATCAAAATAGGTGTCTTCTGGCACGTACCATAAAGGAAGTGATAAGGTATCTATGTTTACTGGACAGTAAACGTTTGTTATTTTGATCAGATGGCTGGGACATACGTGTAACTCCATTCTTTATTTAAGATATACAGAAAACATGTAATGGTAAAGATCACTAGTTAATGCAAGTTTTCAACTTAAAAAAGAATGCAAACCAAAAGCAAAAAAAAGTAATAAAAAGACCCACAAAAACACCAACAGCAGCAACGACGAAAACAACAACAACAAAACAATACATGGCGGAAATATAAAGGTTAAGGTCGAAAAATCGTAATTGGACAGTTACTATCAATATAAAAACATTATCAATACCAAACAAGCAAACTTACTAATTGACAATTACTTCACCTTGTATAGGAAATACAAATGCTGAATGACATGGTCTTTAATTTCTGACTCCTTGAACAAAACAATCGTTGAGTTGGAACTAGGTTTAATATTGTTGTACGATTGCACCACAGAAGACTATGTTAATTTGATAATTATGCAGTATTAATTACGAACAAATATCGTAGATTATAGTCCCATTAGCTAATGGCATTGAATAATGAGATTTGAAGAGGATAGGCAGATACTCAAACAAACACAGTCCCAGATATTTGTAATGCATGCCCACTTGGTTTGATATGTTGTTTCGCTTTCTTACCTCTGTAAGAATGTGTGTTTGTTTTATGAATGATTCATATAGTAAACCACTCGAACAGTAAACAGGCAGTTTATTTTCAATTCATCTGGCTTTTAAATCACATCAACATTATTTCAGTTATGTAGTGATACCCGACTCTTAATGATGGAGGAAGACCCCATACTCAACTGCCCATAAGGGCTGGTCAAGGCGGGTAGAACCATCGGCATTCCGTAAGTTAGTCGGGAGACTGCCTCTCATGAAAATCCATATCCCTCTCAGGATTTGACCCCACGCGGAGAGGGTAAGCAGGCAGTCGTATGGCAATATTGTAAGCACTTGAATTAAATGACATACATTAAATGATCTTGAAGCACTAAGGTCAATCAAATAAATGCATAACTCTTTGATTTGATCATTAGTTATTGATACTAATTTGTTGAATTATCAAATATCACACGCTGCTATTGTTTGATGATTTAAACAACAGAGTCTGTAATAGTTTCCTTAATTGTCATGTTATATTGATAACATTGCGATTTGATAAATAGTTTACTGGTTAAGATGCGGTATTGGTTTGAATCTCGTCGCTTCGCTTCAGTAAAATTGTTAAAACAACGTTACAAATGTTACAGTTTTATATCTCATTCTTTTGTTGGATTACTTCGATCGTTCTCGGTAAACATCGGTCGGGGTCAGAACTATTCGAATATGTGAATAGTTCCGACCCAGACCGATGTATACCGAGAACTGCCAATGTAAACCGATGAAATAATGAGTTTCAAAATGGCGGATTATGTGTAATCTACCTTAAAGGCTGCCCTACTTATCTCAAATGCATAATTCACAGTTCAGTAATTCAGGATTTCTCGTAGCAATACAGTTAAGAGTTTGTGGTCAAGTCCTTGAAACAATTCTTCAACGTTTGCAATGCAGTGAGCATTTACCATGGCCTTTCTCTTAACAAAACAGTTGAGAGGCTGATGGCGAATCCCTCGAACATTCTTCAACAATTGCCATGTACCGAGCATTTACCATAGCCTTTCTCTTAACAAAACAGTTGAGAGGCTGATGGCGAATCCCTCGAACATTCTTCAACAATTGCCATGTACCGAGCATTTACCATAAATAGAGTATTATTGTGTGAATTGCGGTCGCTGCAAAATCAAATCATGCGAGCTTACGCATATAACATCGACAATGCTTGTCAATGGTTCATTGCCCGCTAATTCTGCCAATTTAGAACGACAGCCAATTAGGAACATTGCAACACATAATCGACACAAAACCGGATATCAGTGTGGTAGGACGCGAAATATAATAGCGAATACTTAGGTATTTTAACTTTAAGCCTTTCTTTACCGATACATGTACAGTCAGTTTTATTTAATGATACTTGCATATAACTTTGCATGGATGGTTATCAATCAAATTATTGCTTCGGGTTTCAATAAGAGAGTTCTATAAGAGTAGCGATCGTGACCAAACGGAGTCAAAACTGTTCATTGTGCTGCAGCAGGAATTGAATGCTGATCGAACTGTATCTTTCTATTAGGTCATTCTTCAAATGCTGCTGCATCAGCGGCTTCAACAGTGTTTGATGACCAAAAACAAGACATAGGTTGTTATAAAGTCGCTTGACTATGCGTAGCGTAGAACTATGAGACTATAAACCCTACCTTTATCTTCAACATTTCTTGTAATATGTGCAAAAAAATAACAAATCGATACCATATATTGACTGTAAGGTCAAGAACACTTAATAATTATACGGATTATATTAAGGATGAACTTTAATATAGACAGTACTGTAAATAAAAAGCATACAGTTAATACACAGTACAAGTTATGCTATCTGAAAATACATTATTCGTAAAACTTTTTCTGAGAAAAAATGCTCCATACACATGCTAATAGCTCATGTAATTCGCCAGTACCTCAGCAAAAGACGGACATGTAAAAACAAAATGATATTCGTATTCAATGCGCCGAAACACTTCTGGCATCAGTGTTGTGAATGGTCGGTCCTACACTAAAAAAACTCGATATTCTTTTTATTTGACCTCTAGATTTTGCCATTGACAAATATGACAAAACAGAAGTTTTGTTTGATGACCTGTATACGTAAGCTTCGTGATCATTGACAAAGATCAACGTAAACTCTTTGACAAAGTAGGCTTACGATTGGTAGACTTGTTACCCATAATTCTCCTTGTTGTCATGGTAACCCGAGTTGCACCTCCATACATCATAACAAAACATTCTATTCAGACATTAAGCACACAAGCTCATAGTCAATACATATGATTATATAATTACATTCATTGAATGATTATGGTAGTCAATATAAACAATGGACGTATTCACAATAAATATAACAAGCTTATTCGCGGATAACCCACTTTTGTATTGACAAAGATTAACGTGAATGAATGGCAATTGGTCGTAATGGGTCTAGCAGTTTCACACAACGGCTATTTTCGCCATTGTTTGATCGTATTTCGTGTCGTGTTTATACCTAATTAAGAGAACCGCGAAATTTTCATGCTAATACTGACGATTTATTCGGGTATTGACCACGGTAAATATAGATAAATTAGACAAATTTTATTGACATAAGCTAGTACAGCTTCTAGTCATATACAAAAATACATATTTACAATTACTTTACATAACATGTTACCGTCGTCTCAAAAAAGAAAATAATACATAGATAATAACCGCCATGGAAGAAAGATTTTCGTAAATTGAAAATGAGAATAAGCATGATGTACGTGTATAAAAGTTTATATAATACGTGTATATAATACTACTAATCACTAAACACACATTCAACCGTTTACATGCTGAGTAATTTTCTAGAAATAGATTTTGTTGTCTGCTTTCCGAAACCTTAGATATCTGCTTTATTCTGCTGAGAAAATATACTCAGATCAGCAAATAGGTTAGATCACAGGCCAGCCGCAAATTCACTTGGCGAATGGCCTGGATCCTACCTGTTAAAGTCGGTTCCAGCAGTATAAGGGTTAAATGAGGTCTGACTCTTCATCATCGAACAAATACATAATAATTCAAATTGAGACTCAAATCGTTTAACGCATTTCAGGCCTACGGTCTTTACAAAAGAAACAACATTTATGCAAATCATAACATTTCGTGGGAAAAAATGAGTTGAGTGTCCTACTGAAATTAAGAAAGTGCTTTTGATTTCAAAGATATAAAAACAATGAAAAAAAGGAAAGAAACATGGAGAGTTCGTTTCTCTGCTTTTACCCATATATAACTGTTTTAAAACCTTACAGTATAAATTTTATTTGAATGGTTGTCAAGATACCAATATACAAATCTTTTCCGTAGTCCAAGAAAGTCTCGCCAATTTAATAGTATGCAGCAGAACTCACAATCGACATTTTTCTAGTATTTTTTTACCATTCCCAAACAACAAGTTTTCGACTGTTCCAAATTGAAAGAGTTTGCAGACGACGTTTCAAAATGTGACGAATTTGTAAAATATTCTTCTGATAGGCCAGAAAACGTTGTGGGAAAAGGAGAAATTGCTCGTCACGAGCAATTTCTCCTTTCCCACATTGTTTTTCAAAGTCGTCTGCAACAAAGTGGTCAAATGGCGTTATTGTTTGAGAAAGGTTAAACCATTTTGTTCTTGTCTCTCTTCACCCTCTTTCCCTACTTAATTCACATTTATTCCCAAGTGAATATCTCATACGTAATATCCAAATAGCTGGATCAAAAATTCTGAATAACGTTTCTCCTTCAATTGTCTGATTATCATTATTCATTATCTGATGTACAAATGAAGACCAATCTTTTGGTAAGTCTTCCAAAAGGGAATGGCCGAATTTAATGATGTGAGAACCAATGACCATACACTTTTGCCAAAACTTGTTTATTTTGTGTTTTCTTTCCACTGTAAAAGTTTTGGCAATAGACTATGATTAACTCTTTCCCAAACAATAACGACACTTGACCACTTTGTTGCAGAAGACTTTAGAAAACATTGTGGGAAAAGGAGAAATTGCTCGCTAAGAGCAATTTCTCCTTTTCCCACAAGGTTTTCTGCTCTATCGGAAGACTATTTTTCAATTTCATCACATTTTGAAATGTTGTCTGCAGACTCTTTCAATTTGGGACAGTCGAAAATTTGTCGTTTGGGAAAGGATTAAAGTAAATGATTTCATATAACTGACTGTCCGAGGACTTTTAGGATGAGTTCTATATACAAAGTTTGTACTGCTAGTCTCCCAGATAGAAACCAACTAGATATTGTCTAGAGTCATAGCGTAAGCACGTATGATTTTTTACATAATCTGGAGCTACACAGATGAGTTAAGTATAAGTTTAGAAAAAAAATCAGGAAACAAACAAAATGGACGTAACCAGTTGAGCTTGATTTTCTTATCGCACCTTTTTTCTCAGGCATCAATTCTCCCTTTTATGATTACAGCAGCTTTATTCAACGGATATGCTATTGAGCTCCATCAAAACATCTGAAAGATTTTCTAGATGAATCATTCCAATTGCATGAGTGACATTCAGTAGTGTGCTTGCTATTGCTCGTACGGGATTTACCAGAAGTTTAGAATAGACGATAACGCTTGGAATAGTTACTGGATTAATTGTGACACAAGGAATTATAATACTGCAGTAGTCATGGGGACGAATTCGTCTAAAAATAACAACGGAGTGATCAAAACAAAGGTCAGGGCTGTGGGTAAGATGTCCTTAGTGCGCAAACAGACCTCGGACCGACGGAAAGAGATCGAGGAATTGAAGAAAAAACGAGGCGAAGCCATTTCCGTTTTCGAGGACAGTAGCGGCGAAATCAGTCGCGAAGATCTGACGTCACTTCCGCTTAAAAATGGCGACCACCTGAGCGATGGTGAGAAAAATGACGGGTTCAGCGTCACTGACAGCGGTAAGGATGTCGGGGAAGCGCCTAAACCACCGGGATTAACGCTTAGCGACTTTAAGAAGGTCACGAGAAAAAAGACGCTTGAAGAAATTGAGATTCCATTCGCTATACCGTACGAGGTCGTGGAAATGGTGAGTGCTGTTTAATTTATTTTTTGATTTGTTTTCGTTTAACTTTGTCTATATCTTTTCGTGTACTTATTATTTATTGTTCGAAAATTACAGTCAAGCCAGATTGATCTGTCTAGATTCTGCTTCCTGGGTTCAGCTTTACTTAACAACTTACGAAAATAAAAATGACGATATTCAAAACTAGACATTGATAATACCTTAAAAGAAAGTGCAATATTGAAAAATGACACGTCATTGGAAGCGTCATTGGATAGGCCATTCCAATGATGTGTTACTTTGAAATATTGTTAAGCCAAATTTTGAAATAAGAGTGAATGTTGTTTTGAACTTACGCAATTTTTAAGCGCAAAGTATTTAGTAAAGCGGTACCCTGGATACATAACAGGTACAATCAAACTTGTGTTAAGAGGCCAGTCTAAATTGGCTGTTTAAGACAGGTTGACTGCTTAATACAAATTGGTGTGCACTATAAATCTAACAATGGGACTTTCTATAGTGATTATTTAAGGCAGGTTGGCCGCTTAAAAGGGTGTTTGCTTAACACAAGTTAGACTGTACTTGCTATGTATTTGTATAAATGAAAAATCGCCGCAGAGTGGGTCCCGTTATTTTCAGGATTTGAACCAACGACACCCGTATCTCATTCTCTTATGTTGGTCAATATTGATAGAAACAAAATACGAAACATCCAAAATATGATAAAAGTTTCATTTTATTGATGATATTTGGTAAAACCCGTAGTCAAAATATGGAGAAAGTGTTTGTTGAGAGAATTTTCGCGTTCAAATAAAATGTTTTCTCCAGTCATTTGATGTTATAAATTATCACGAATATGCACGTATGAATGAAATAAATTGCAATGTGTTCTAATGAATTTCGATGGTTCTTGGATAGGTTTTCATGACTGACCAATGTTTAATGCGAATTCATAAACAACTGTGGAAACCCCATATCTCACAGACTGAGCTTTTTAAGTAACAAACGTCAAAACGGTGATTTCACCAATCCTTGTAACTATGTAACTAAAAAAAAAAAAAAAAAAAAAAATATCACCTGACCATTATGCAAAAGATGATATAGATATGTCATGTGTTTTTATCTGTAGAAGTAATTTTATTTGCAATATAAATGTGTTCTATTTCCACCACACGGTCATGAAAGGGAACACAAGTGTATTAATCATCTAGTTTTTGTAACTCTATTAATCTGTGATGTCATTTTATTCCTAGAAGACATTTAATTTGCAACATGATCATCATATATTTCTACGACAAAATTATGGAAAGAATGATAAGTGTGTTAATCATCTAGTTTATGTAACTTTATAAATCTGTGTTGTCATTTTATCCGTAGAAGTCATTTCATTTTCAATATAAATGTGTTCTATTTACACCACACGGTCACGAAAGGGAACACAAGTATATTAATCATCTAGTTTTTGTAACTCTATTAATCTGTGATGTCTTTTAATCCCTAGGAGACATTTAATTTGCACCATGATCATTCTATATTTCGACAACAAAATTATGAAAAGAATGATAAGTGTGTTAATCATCTAGTTTATGTAACTTTATAAATCTGTGTTGTCATTTTATCCGTAGAAGTCATTTCATTTTCAATATAGATGTGCCACATCTCCACCACACAATTATGAAAGGGATGATAAGTGTGTTAATCTTCTAGTTCATGTAACTTTATAAATCTGTGATGTATTTTATCCGTAGAAGTCATTTCATTTTCAATATAGATGTGCAATATCTCCACCACACAATCTTGAAAGGGATGATAAGTGTGTTAATCTTCCAGTTCATGTATCTCTATAGATCTTTGCTGTCATTTTATCCGTAAAAGTAATTTCATTTTCAACATAAATTTGCTATATCTTCGTCACACAATTAAAAAGAACTTTTCATTTTGTGGTTGTCGCATTAGTAAAACTATCATTGTTCACGAGGACCACAACCCCCTCCCCCATGGGTGACGGTCGCGATGATATTCTGGGTGCAAGTCCGAGGTCATCGCTACCGTAATATAACTTATTTGTGTGTCTCATTCATCCACAAGAGCAAACTTTTATAAGGGGCCTCCGTGACCTAGTGGTCAGAGTACAGAACTTGAAATCACATGGCCCCTCTCCGCGTGGGTTCAAATTCTGAGAGGGATATGGATTTTCATGAGAGGCAGTCTCCCGACTTACTTACGGAATGCCGATGGTCCTACCCACCTTGACCAGCCATTGTGGGCAGTTGAGTATGGGGTCTTCCTCCATCATTAAGAGTCGGGCATCGCTACATAACTGAAATAATGTTGATGTGATGTAAAACCCATAAAAAAACAAAAAAAAACCAACATTTATACAAATAAACTGAAACATATAAAACAAGAAAATGATCATTCATTTATTTAGAATTAAATGAGACATTGAAGCATAAAAAAACATACTTGTGTTACTATACAATAATTTACGATGTTTTCGCTACCAGATTGCGCAGTATTCATATTCATATTCGTATTCATTCAAGAAATGAGGGGTAAACTCGTTTCGTATTTTGCGTATACTCTAACGTGGCGTTTGGATTCAAAGAAAGAGTTTGAATACCAGATGCACTTGATAACGTTGTTATGTTTAAATGATTTCTATTTACGTCTCACACAAAGGGTTAGTTTCAGAGAATAACATCTAGTTTATCACGACTATGGCACCAAAGAGCAGACACTTTGAAACAAAGACGTGTGGGAAGTTCTATAAAAAAAACAGTTTTATTATAGTAATCCAAATATAGTTCATATTATATTCTCTAGTTATGGTATTCCATAACAAAATTCAGATGTAATCTTGAGGCAGAATTCGTATATCCGCCATTTTAAAAAATCATTTTTTCGTCAGACCTATTCGGTTGATCTCGGTAGACATCGGTCGATTGATGTACAGTATACCGAGAACGATCGAGGTAATCCGACGAAATAATCATTTTCAAAATGGCGGATTATTGGTATTCTACCTTAAAGTTAACCTGTATTGTCAGGTAGATTTGACAAGTCTATTGATAAAGATGGGTGAAACCTTCAGTTGTTAGTATGTGCTTATTATTACTCTGAATAAGCCTATTGGCTTTCTGTAATTGTACCAGGATTCATATTGTTTTTTCGAAATCTGAAAAAACAAATACTTCAATCACTAGCGAACATACATAAAAAGAGACCGAATGCTTTTAAGAAAGGAATTATTGACATAATGGTTTATCTATGATTATATGAAAGAGAAAAACACCACTTGTTTGGTTTACAATCTCGTTATAACGACTAACATTCGGAACGTCTCGGCCATTTCTTTAGATAAGCTCGGAGATAATGTCAGGCCATTTTCAAAGTAGTCCGGCAAAACGGCGGCGACGAAGGACATGTCCGTTTGCAATCGTATTTACTCGGCAACCACCGGCACAAGCCGGTGATTGTCTAGTAAATACAATTGAGAAAATATGATACACAAATGTGTTGATATGATAATCTTAAATGGAATTAGGAAAACACTAAATTGTAATATCTAACTAATTTACATGTGTGTATTTACATAAGTATTAAGTCCCTGTATGTATGTTGTAATCAAGTGTGTTATCCGACGGAAACAGCCGAATGTCCCAAGGATTTATGGTGTATTCATTAACTACCAACGAAGTATATCCTCCGGCTTGTGCCGAGGATTGCCGAGTACATACGATTGAACGACAAACTGAGTGGTTAGATAATGAAACAGAAAAATACCCATGCATGTCACTTCTGGTTCACCGCACAAAACGGCATGACACCAATCGGCCATTGCACAGGGCTTGTCTATGAATAACAAAGATATCTGGTGTCGTTTGCGCGGTATAAATATCTCCAAATAGCAAAGAATGAGCTTGAATTCTTTAAAATAGTTTGTTAATGATCGTTCGTGACTGCCTGATTTGTTTTGATCTTTGTCTATCACACGGAATAATCTTCATCATTTCTCTAATTAACTTTGATAAAGGAAAACAACAGGGACTCTATAAGTTGGAATAGTTGTCATATGAAGACGACCATTTAGTTTAGACTACTTACAATAGGGCTTGGTGAATCATTAAAAGCACATGAAAGGATATGAGTACAAATAAATTACTAAAAATTTTTATGGAGTTCATTTATTATGTTCATAAATATTAATTTATGAAAGCTGTGAGACCGTTTAAATAAACGCCTTTAACATAAGTTATTTTGTGCTTGAAATATAGTTGTCTCCAATTCAATCATGTTTATCAACAATCTGTTTGATAACATTTTTAGGATAACGAATTCTGAATGGTCGGTTCAAATCTATGTGTATCACGTGACCAAGTCAGAGGAAAAAAATCATGTAATCTGAATTATCAAACTTGGGTTATTTCTCGTTGGCTTTCATGTATAATTTATGTTAATGGGCTGTTTTGGTGATAAGTATTTGATCCGACCAAAAGTTTAATAGCTAATATACAGTCAAACTTGTGTTAAGAGGCCCGTCTCTGGGACAGAGTAAATTGGCTGTTTAAGACAGGTTGGCTGCTTAATACAAATGGATGTACACTATAAATCTAACAATGGGACTTTCTGTAATGGTTTTTTAAGGCAGGTTGACAAGTTAGACTGTAGTCTCTTTGAGCATTCGTCTCTTTTCATGAGCCTTTAAGGTAGGACTTTGGTGATGGAAAACTGATCATTGCTTTGGTTAAAAAATAAGTTGAAATGAAATTCGAAAAATATTTATCATTTCAAAGGAATTCACAGGACCAATTTTCAAAACTCGTCTGATTTAGAATATATATTTATAAAATGAATATCAAAAATGTTGTTCTTTATTTCATATTAATTACCTCCCTCTATTTTTTTCAATTTTCACATTGAAACGTAAATTACATGAATGAAGTTGGCAAACAAAAATTCCAATCCAGAAAAGGTTCTAACAATATGAAACTTGACTTTAAAACGGCATTTGTTCTGTTAAATCTCGAATTCTATTATTCTGACCTTTCTCCATTACCAGGTCTTTCCTTAAAGCACACGTATCGACATCGAGGTAACATCAAGAAATAACCCCTAGAAGCTGACAGCAGATTTGTCAGCAACTCCCTGTCTCTGGAGAAGGAACTAAGACTTACGACCCATCATGACCTTTTCGCAATCAAAGCGAGCTTTCTTTTGTTAACACAGGTGCCAGGTGCAATCCTTATAAGTGGTTGGGTTTCATTTTGGATTGTCGACGTTTGTTTGTTTGCTAAAATATGGGTTTTACGCCCTGTCAATATCTTTTGGCTTGTCGACGTTTGTTTGTTCGCTAATATATGGGTTTTAAGCCCTGTCAATATCTTTTGGCTTGTCGACGTTTGTTTGTTCGCTAATATATGGGTTTTAAGCCCTGTCAATATCTTTTGGCTTGCCGACGTTTGTTTGTTCGCTAATATATGGGTTTTAAGCCCTGTCAATATATTTTGGCTTGTGGACGTTTGTTTGTTCGCTAATATATGGGTTTCACACCCTGTCAATATTTTTTGCTTGTCGACGTTTGTTTGTTCGCTAATATATGGGTTTTAAGCCCTGTCAATATCTTTTGGCTTGTCGACGTTTGTTTGTTTGCTGATATATGGGTTTTACACCCTGTCAATATATTTTCAGTTATGCAACGATTCTCCTGGATTCACCAGTATTACACTTTCACAAAATCAAAGTCACATGTGGTTTCCATCTTGGGACCTTCAACTTTTTTGTTTTAGATATGGGTTTTACATCACATCAACATCATTTCAGTTATGTAGCGATGCCCAACTATTAATGATGAATGAAGACCCCTTACTCAACTGCCCATAATGGCTGGTCAAGGAGGGTAGAACCATCGGCATTCCGTAAGTCAGTCGGTAGACTGCCTCTCATGAAAGTCCATATCCCTCCAACTCTAAGACCACTTCAATAGCTATTGGGTCATGTAAGACTTAACCGTCGACTTCATCTTAAAGATATTGCTATAAAGGATTTCATAACGAGATTTCCTGATTTTAACCCTTTCCCAAACAAAAAGGACTCTTGACCTCTTTGTTACAGACGACTTTAGAAACCATTGTGGGAAAAGGAGAAATTGCTCGTGACGAGCAATTTTTCCTTTTCCTTCAAGGTTTTCTGCTCTATCTGAAAAATATTGTTCAATTTCATCACAATTTGAAATGTCGTCTTCAAAAACTCTTTCAATTTGGGATAGTCAAAAATGTGTTGTTTGGAAAAGGGTTAAACTAGATCGAATTGTCTTTGATCTGGGTTGTCCAGAGAACCATGGGGGGAAAGCTTTTATAGCTTTATCTTGATTACTTTTAACCCAATACAAAACAATAACGACAATCAACATGTTTATTGCAGAAGACTCTAAAAAAACATTGTGGGAAAAAAGAGAAATTACATGTGACGAGCAAATTTCTCCTTTTCCCACAACGTTTTCTGTCCTATCAGAATATCATTTGACAAGTTTTGCGTTTGGGAAAGGGTTAAAGAGTATCTTCCAACCTCAACAATTTCGTAATAAAACAATTTCAAATCGTTGACATTGCATCGAAAGATATTCCAGGAAATGATCCTGTTTTAGACAAATCTTCACAGATGGGGGACGGATTACTGTCAACAATATCAACGTGATATCTTCCCTAACGGATATTGTTTGTTCTCATTTTTTTCCGAATCCGTTTATAGAAAGGAATAATTAGAAAAGGCATTAATCTAAGGAAGCATCCATTTATTCATTCTATAGTACCATTAATTCGCCTTTCATAACGGGGAGTGGGCAATAGTATAGCATTAAAAGTTAACCCTTTTCAAACGCCAAATTTTCGACTGTCCTGATTTGAAAAAGTTTGCAGATGACATTTCAAAACGTGATGAAATTGGAAAATAATCTTCTGATATGGTAGAAAATATTGTGGGATAGGGAAGTAATTGCTTGACACGAGCGGTTGAAAATTTGAAAAAAAAAAAAAAGAAAAGAACATAACGTTGGATAAACCCGATGAGTTAAGATTGATAAAAACTGCTTTAATGTCAACGGAAAAAAAGATGACAACAAACAGCCTCATCCTCACAGTTTACGTAAACAAATATTGTAAACAAGTTATGTAAACAAGTTATGACTCATTAGTTCTTATAATTGTATGTTCTGCCCAGTTTTATGTGACGCATCGCACGAAAGCATGATTACCCCGTGGGATACGTGGTGAAATATTAATAACGCGAAAGTTAATTAAAACCGATTTACCGTCAAGGAGAAAAAATAGATCCGCACGCAGTTCATGTCAAATTAACACTTCGCATAACGAAACGGTGTTTGCCCGTGGTTACATCAATGAGTTTGTGGACAAACAGGTTGAATTGATTCAAAAGCTGTCTTACACCCGTCACCGTTGCCTTGTGGTTAAGGCGTCCGCCTGGGGAGGGGGAGGACGAAGGTTCGAGCACCACGGGAGGCGTTTGTCCGGAGAATGTTACTTGTACGGCCGGTTCGTGAGCCGCGAGCAAGTTGAATTCAATGGTTATCGACTTATATCAGCTTGACGCCTGGCATAGGGATAGAAGTTGAAAGGTACTTTGTAAAATTAGTGAAAAGAGTCTCATAAGCCCAAACTGTTGTCGGAAAGAATGAACATGTCGGCCTTGGCAATATGTCCCTTTTTGCAGCTATAATTTCAAAGTTTTGCAACAGGCGCATGCGTTAACCCTTTCCCAAATAGATAATTCTCGACTGTACAAAATAATAAATCTATTTTTAGAAAATTACCCAGCTTTCTAAGAATGAGTGTTCTTTTTTCTTTTTACGTACTAAGCTATTTTAATCCTTTCCCAAACAACACATTTTCAACTGTCCAAAATTGAAAGAGTTTAAAGACGACATTTCAAAATGTGATGAAATTGAACAATATTCTTCAGATAGAGCAGAAAACCTTGTGGGAAAAGGAAAAAATTGCTCGTTACGAGCAATTTTTCCTTTTCCCACAATATTTTAAAAAGTCGTCTGCAACAAAGTCGTCAAATTCCGTTATTGTTTGGGAAAGGGATAAGCTGGTTCCCTGCTGTTCTCTGTGTTCCACAAGATAGACAATGGGGAACCTATACATTTTGGGCGATTTGATTGGTCGGATTCAACGTGTCCAAATACGACAACAACAATTTCTCTTTTTCCCACAATATTTTCCAGAGTCGTCTGCAACAAAGTGGATAAATGCCGCTATTAATTGGTGATAGGTTAAGGATTGGTTTGTGAATGACTAAATCCGAGATTTGAGTCCGTCATTCTATCCGTCTGTCACGCGTACCCTTTATTGTACGAGCTGACTTCCTAACGCCAGACTTATTTTGACCGATGTTGCGTTAGGAGACGGAAACCATGACGTATAACTGACCGTTTTGGAATAAAGGTGTAATCAATTATCTAACCAATTACCTAATTCCAATTTCCATTACTCGAATGATACTGCTTATCCCTTCCTCAAACATTTTTGACTGTCCCAAATTGAAAGAGTTTGCAGACGACATTTCAAAATTGAAATTGAAAAATAATCTTCTGATAGGACAGAAAATATTGAGGGAAAAGGAAAAATGCTCGTCACGAGCAATTTCTCCTTTTTCCTTAATGTTTTTTTTTTAAAGTCGTCTGCAACAAAGTGGTCAAATGTCGTTATTGTTTGGGAAAGGGTTATGCAGAAGAAAGGCCGATTGAACGCCGGTGGCTTTACCAGGCTTGCCCGTCCATTTTTATACAGATACAGACTTCGGGGCTGTCCCACGTTGATTCGTAACATTAAGTCTACTCTTACAAATAAGTACTAACCATTGAATCTAATCTGTGTTGTAAATGTGAATGAAAATAATAAAAAAGGAATGCGTTTAAAAATACAAAAAGGAATTCACAGACAGGACTCATGCCCAGTTTATGTCTAAGCTAACCCTTTCCGAGGTACTGTTTTCATTTATATAAATACGTCATAACCCATTAACACACAAAAACGACATTTGACCAGTTTGATGCAGACGACTCTGGAAAACATTGTGGGAAAGGAGAAATTGCTCTTAAAAGGCAATTTCTCCTTTTCCCAAACTGTTTTCTGCCCTACCAGAAGATTATTTCTAATTTCATCACATTTTGAAATGTCGTCTGCAAACTCTATCAATTTGGCACAGTCGAAAATTTGGCATTTGGTAAAGGGTTATGAGCCTTTGTAAGACTAGCCTGATAGGGGATCGTAAGTGACAAAAGGACGAGTTTGGAACTTTCTTTTACACAAATATCATGAATTCATTATCTAAAATAAATTGTTGTACCTCTATCCTCTATTCCTTGTACTTAAAGGTGCTTGTTCAGAGAAGAGAAGACTTGAAAGTCAAATTTCGTTGAAACAATACATTTTTTGTATAGTTTTATGACATCCGTGAACAAGCACCTTCAACATGAGCATCTCCCTCCCCCCATTTAGTTTAAATGTCAATAAACTGTTTGAAACTCGTGAACTATGTTATCGCAGGCAGTAGTTGGTCTGATGTTTCATTGGTACTTGGTTTTCGAAGCAATCACGAATCGTCCGAAATAAAGCGAATGGACAAAGAAAAAGAAATTGGATTGGTGCAGTCTGATAAATCATGCATGGGTTAAGGAATCTCCCTATTCTCTGAAGACTGAGTTCCAGTCCACTTGAATAAAGTTCGTTTCCGTAAGGCACCGGACTAGTATTAACAACATCTATCCTGTCTTTATCTGTCAGTTTTGATATCTGGTTTTGTTTCACTTTTTATCATTGCATTGTCGGTTTTAATTTGAGCCGATGTATGGTTTCGCTTAACCCTTTCCCAAACAATAACGACATTTGCCACTTTGTTGCAGATGACTTTGGAAAACATTGAGGGAAAAGTAGAAATTGCTCGTAACGAGCATTTTTTTTCTATTCCCTCAATGTTTTCTGCCCTATTATTTTCCGATTTCATCACATTTTGAAATGTCGTCTGCAAACTCGTTCAATTTTGGATAGTCGAAAATTTGTTGTTTGGTAAAGGGTTAATAGAATAGATGGTTGGTGTCATGAGAAAGAAAACGTATCGGGATCGACATACCGTTCTATTTGCTTTCGCCTCGTCCGATAACATTTCCTGTAAATCCTAACTAATTTTCTTTCTGTAATTGCTGTATATGCGTATAATTCGATATCATACGTAATTCTAAATAACCAGGTAGGCCCCTATTATGTTCCTTAAGGTTTCTGTGCGTCAAATGATTATTTTTTTAAGCTTTCGAAAATGAAGGAATAAAGATTAATTTAACATTTCAGCAGAGAAACCAATAGCATATCAGATGAATTATGACATTTTTCATTTCATAAAAATCCGAGGGAAATCGGACATAATCTAAATATAGCGTCAAGCTATGAACAACCGGTCACTTGACGCTCACGTGATACTAAGACTACACGCTGAAAACAAAAATGAACGCTGACGCTAGTATCTTTTAAGTTAGGTGTACATCGTCACGTGACAGGCACTTGACAGCCTACGTCACGTAACTAATTACCATAGAGCTGTTGTAACATACAAATGTCGAGGTCGTGGGGGTTTTCACTCAATATCTTCATTTATACCGCGATTTCGGCGATTTTTTTAATGATTATTTATTAGAAGCATAGCTGAATACCATACGCAAATTCTACTTTTTACCTATATATCTATTTGGTATATGACGTCCAGGATCTTTAACACATTGATTATGTGTGCAAAATAAATGAATGTTACAATTGGATCCAAATAAGAGGTCTCTTCGTGATATCGCTACCCTTGATAGTACAAACTGTTTTAACATTGTACACCGGGTACATACACTACGAAATGGAATTCAAAATCAGTTCGTTATGAACAATTTGAGTGTTTTCACTGGCGACATAACAATGATTGTAATAATATTTAATATTTTCTTTTTTATGCAGTATATTTGTTTTACCTCTCTTATCTGTTATTTTACAATTGTTGTTATATTATTGTGATACAAATGAAATAAAAGAAGCCGTGCAGCTTCACACAAAAAAGATCTTGTAAGAGACAACAACTACATATTATCCTGTCGTCAGGGCAATTTTCAAACCCATCAAAGGATGACGTATAACGCTTTTGATATCCGTCATTATATCACGTGATCTTCGTGCGCAATCTCAGTCAATATTGATCCCCATTCGGAACAGCTCGGCCATTTCTTAAAATAACCTTGGAGGTAATGGGAAGTCATTTTTGAAAGTAGGTCAGCAACGAAGGGCATGTCCGTTTGCAATCGTATCTACTGACGTGATTTATTTTCATTTCTTGATAGTTCATTTGAATCCATATAGGTAACAGGATAAAACAAATGCATGGTTGGTCTCTTTAACCCTTTCCCAAACACCAAATTTTCGAATGTCCCAAATTGAAAGAGTTTGCAGACGACATTTCAAAATGCGACGGAACTGAAAAATAATTTTCTGATAGGGCTGAAAACATTGTTACGAGCATTTTCTCCTTTTTCCCACAATGTTTTCTAAAGTCGTCTGCAACAAAGAAGTCAAATGTCGTTATTGTTTAGGAAAGGGTTAACTAGAAAACTTTATCCGACTCGACCGTGGATAATCATCCGATTCGCCTTCGTTTCACCAGATAATATTCTTCAATCTGAACCCATCGGGTTTATCCAATGAAAACACGTTTGAAATAATAGAAGTGACGCCATATTGTTTCCTGCGATAATGACGTCACTTTACTTTAGTTTTAAGAATAGATCTTTAATGTGAAATCTAAAAAGTCGTTTGATTTGATTAAGGACACAACTTTATATGTCATTACTTATCGTTTCGCCATTTCTAATGAGTTACCGATAAAAAATGATTTAAAAGGATGGTCAACACGTCCATATACATTGAACTACTTAATGTGGATCCTGTGGAAATGTGTTATATGACGGGGCCGATTCACCCAAAGAATTGTAACAATACACTTATATCCGAGGTGAATTTAACAGCTCATGGACATACCTGAGTAGTTCCGATTGAATATTCCTTACGCATTGTCCGACAACAATTCCTATTCGAGACACAAACACGTGTTCTCTATCTCTATTATAATGTTCTGTTTTACGTTAAGAACCAAACAAGCGAACTATTACTAACAGCACAAAGCAGGATGTATCATTCCATATTTTCCTTCAGTGCGTAAAGGAAAGGTGCTGGTCAACGGTACGATAATAAAAGGAATTCACTTGAGTGTTTGTTTGTCAGAGACTTGAATTACGAGATGTTGTTCGAGTAACTCTTTTGAGGTTTCGGGCATTCATCTAACCAAATCAACTTGACCAACTTTCTCTGGAGTTCGGCAGCAAAATGTTATATTTGCTTGTCACAGAATATGACACAATTTAGCCGAAAGGGGTCTATATTTATCCTGGGGTCAATGCAATGTAATTTGCCATGACCGACAACTCTCGACAGAAAAACCCGACTAGCATCCATGCAACTATACGTCCTAAATTTGATTTCTATCGTTATTGCAAATTGAAAAGAATACCACAATTCGACAAAAAACAATGAAAATTGATATGTATATTACAAATAAATGAAGATATTTAAAGATTCCTTTCATAGAATTGTCTTAATTTTTAGTTTGTGAAGTAAAATCAAATCTCGAAATACAAAATGCAAAAAAGAGTATATGTTGACGAGTTTTTGACAGTTTCCATTGTAACGGTATTTGAAAAACATTTATAAAAACGACTCAAATAAAATTACAAAATAGAAGCTGGGGGCCTAATATGCATGAGCAATATAGAATAATGTTAATAACCTCTTATGGTTTTTATGAATAATATAAATATTCTTTGAAAATAAATGCATAGAGTAAATTTCATCCGAATAAAAACGTTTATCCGACTACTATGCAAGTACTCTTCGATATAGACTATTATCTCCCTTTGATGCGCAGATGAAATGCGCAGATTAATCTACCAGCCTTGCGAACCCATTGCGGGGTGATAGCTGTCTGTGTACAAACAGATCAATGCTTAATGTATCGAGACAGTCTTACTGACGTTATCAGTATTAATTTCATAATGCCCCATTAGTGATGGTATAAAATTAACACGAACGAGATGGTGCTTTCGACGAGACATCTCTTTTACTATGCTATAAAATTACAATGGGGTGGTGGCATACAAGCATGTAGTCTGTGGTCTTTCGCTTAGAGTACAAACTTGAAATTACATAGGTATTGTTTTACTAAACAGTTGACGCTTAAGATTTGCGAAAGTAAAACACTACAATTTCTCTTATTTCAATATTGGGCTAATATAAGCAATTTTCCAAAGTGACACGTCAATGGAAGCGTCTCTCTGAGACGCTTCCGATGACGTGTCACTTTGCAATATTGTACTTTCTTTGCAGATACTGTCCATGTTTATCAGTTATGACTTACGCGAATATTTTTTAGTTTAGTTTTTTAGTAAAACGGTACCCAGGTGCCTCCGCGGGGGTTCAAACCCCGGCGAGGGAATGTTTGACTTTCATGAAATAATGTCTCCCTGTTGACGTACGGATCGCGGTTGGTTATATCAAGCTTAATTATGGTTGCTTAGGCAAAACCCCTACATTGCCATGACAATGGTTTCCAAGTGCTACTTTCACGAATTGTTTGGCATATGAATTGACTTCATCTTTTACATTCGAATTATGTCTTGAAATAGTGCTGAGCGCTCGGATAAATGAATTGGGGTGTCCTTGATAGAAAAGTCACATCAAACTCTTGTTTTATTCGCCCTTAATTCAACAACAAAAAAAACAAAATGCGAATATTCAAAATGAAGAATTTCTCCGATTTTAATGGTCCCCGACGTCTTACAAAATTCATCCCGACTAATCCTCCGTTCAGAAACATCATCTGAACAGATTATCGTCTCCGTTTCTCTTTTAAAATTGACCTTAAAGTATGTATGTTAATCGTCAAATATTTAGAACTTAAAATCTTTTACAGTAAATGAGCACATTTCTGGCTAATTATTAGTTTACTGGAACCAAGAGGTTCAAAAGACACCCAAGGTTGTCATTGTCACGTAAGAGTCATTTGAACATATTATGTCCTAGTGCCACACCTTTTTACTTTCTCTTGTGTAGTCCATCTTATTTATACCCACTTGAGCTACTCTTATGTGGCGGCCAGTGGTCCAAGGGTAGAGCGTCGGCTTCTGGACACGAGGGTCGTGGGTACGAATCCCGTGAGTAGCGGTGTCTGCCTTGAAAACTTTCATTCATCCACATTCGGCGCGAGTATCCGGGAAGCAGAATCGAGAGAGATTTATCGAAGTCGTAAAAACTTGTTTCACTATCGATGTAAACTAAATAAGTTTAAACTAAACTCTTGTTCTTTGAATTTTGTATTTAACTGTGCTTTTGATATTTACTTTCTATATATAGTGTATATAAAATGAAAAAATCAAGTTCATATTTAAAAAGACAAATAGATGAATAAAGATAGGCAATTTAGAACTAAAAGAATCAAATAGAAGAATGAAATAGTTGATGGTAACAAAATATGAAATAAAACTAAGAACAAACAACAGTACGATTAAAGAGAGTAATGTCAAGCATTCTACTCTCGTCACAGTGACTTATTCAATGTCTCTTAATTCTTAGCAATATAGCTCGATTGATTTTTACACATTGATTGAGTCTATCTGTTTCCCCTACACCAAACAACGTCGGCGCTGAACCAAACTGTAGCATCTCTCACCTTGAAATAAAGAACATACACCATTGCCGTTAAAATGAAGAAATAGACAGTATCCGTAGACATCGGTATTGAATTATTTATGTTGCTGATCTGATGAAGGTTTTTCGCCACTTCATACCCTTTCACTCTTCTACCTTAACCCATTGCTCCCTTATGAAATCTGAGTATGTATTATTTGCTATATTTGTCATCTGAATCGCATATCTTCTATTTTTTTTTCGATTTGTATGGGGCAAAATGCAGTTTTAGCGTTTTTAAACGCCTAGTAACGGTACCTGTGAATACCAGGAAAATTATAACATAACCTAAACAAAGACCATTTTGATGAACGGTAGTGTTTTCATAAGGAACAGCAGGATAGCGTTTTACCAAACGAATTAATGGAAAAAATGCGTAAGTCATAACTGACAAAAATGGCTAGTATCTTAAATGAAAGATCAATATGACAATGTGACACCTCATTTCAATGATTTGTTCCGTTGCACTATTGTCGTGCTCAATGTCGAACACTAATTCTTAGTAAAACGTGTTTAGTAAAAATCTACCCTGAAGCTAATGGAGCGATGGGTTGATAAGGAGAGCTACGAGAAATCTTGCATGGCTTGCAGTGGTGTGGACCTCGTGGCTTTCGATCCCTGATTCGATCTTCAGCAGCTCCCATGGTTTCGGGAGTGTCTTTTAAAGGAAAAAAAGAATATCTAAGAGGTATTTCGAAGTTTTTGTGAATCCCAGGAAGTCGTTTAAAAGTGTAACGTTGTTGATATGCAGATAAGGCATTACTTCTCCCATTCTCATTTGGTTGAATCTTCATCGCTGCTTAGTTATTGTCTTTGTGTGATGCTAAAGGCGCATATAAAGATATGAGTACAAAATAACTATTTTAAAAATGTATGGAGTTAGTTTATAATGTTCATAAAAGTCATGAAAATTAATTTATGAATGCCGTGATATCCTATTTAATAACCTCCTTTAGACAAGGTTATCTTGTGCTTGAAATATAGTTATCTCCAATTCAATCCTGTTTATCATTAATCTGTTTGTTTACATACTTCCAACGACGAAATATGATTGGTCGTTTTAATAATTTGCGTATCACATGACCTGGTCAGAGGTTAAGAATCAGGCAATCTGAATTATTGAACTGGCTGATCTGGGTGATCTTTTTGTTGGCTTTCACGTTTTAGTTGTGCTGATGGGTCTTCTGATGATAACAATTTAAATCCGACCAAAAGTTTACCAAATTATAGTTTGATATAGCAACAATCTCCTTTGATGGACCTTTAAAGCATTCTACATTTGACATACCCATAGTTTTGGCTAAACGCCTGGTTTATAAACAATTAATGAGAAACATGATGCATCGTTCGAGATAATGTTCAGTAAGAGCAATCCAGCAGTTCGGTTATTTACCAGTTTATACATCAGTTACTGTTTGTCATTAAATCTGCCTATTAACTAAGATTGCTTACAATTATGATCTACATTCAAAACACCTGCACTGATTTACACCAAGGACATTTGTTTAAACAATCACCGGGTTTTGGAAGCCATATCGAACAAATGTTCATGAGGCAACCCATTTCTTCTATATGTAAATGCATGCAAATGACTTCTTTGCATAACGACTCATCCATCAAGCTTGTATACAATTATGAATCTACCCGGTTATTATATAAACCCATACAGCTTTACACAAACAATATTCGTAATAACTCTAGGAAATCAATAGGGTATTGGATGCCATTTTACGAACAAATGTTTTGTTAATGCAATTAAGCGGTTCTGTTGTTTTACCAGATCCTATATTGGTTTATGTTGGTTAATGGCAGGACCCATATTGAAGGTGAGATATGTAGAAGATTAAGCCGATGAATAAACGATATCGGGAAGAGTAATCAAATAACGACCGAGTTTGATTTATGAAAAGTCAGCGGAAATTAACATCGGATGTCAGATTTGTCACCCCACGTGACTTCGCTCCTTTTATAGGAAGCCGTAACCTAATGAGTCAAACATTAGATTTTCGCGCTTTTTATTATTTATGATCTACACCATAGGTTAGGAGCTCTCTGCTATAACAGAAAAATCCTTCCAGATCTGGAAGGATCCCATTTTTTTTTCATTTTAAATTTTGAATCTAAATCTGAAAACAGCATTTTGCAATTTTAGGAGTTGGACTTCTTTGGTTCAATCATAACAAAAAAATGATGGCAAAATATA
>OX401405.1:35420826-35470826 GCA_947846245.1 Cerastoderma edule | reverse complement strand
TAGGACAGTTACTCAGGTTTGGAGCGCCGACCTGGGAACACAAGGGTCGTTGGTTCGAATCATGTTAGTAGCGGGATCAATCTGAACACATCGAGCTTATCCAATGAAAACACATTTGAAATAATAGGGATGACGCCATATTGTTTCTCGCGAGATTGACGTCACTTTACTTTCGTTTTCAAAAATATATCTTAAATGTGAAATCTAAAAAGTCGTTTAATTTGATTAAGGAAACAATCATATAGGTCACAACTTATGATTGCGCCATTTCGTATGAGATGCCGATAAAAAATGATTTAGAAGGATGTCCAACACTTCAATACATATTGAACTACTTGACGTGCACGCTTAGAAAATGTGTTATACGCCGGGGCTGATTTACCCGAAAAATTGTAACCTACGCTATATTCGAGGTGTATTTCAAAGCTCATGGAAATACCCGAGTAGTTCCGATTGTAGCGGGATCGGCCTTGCGAGCTTTCCTACATCCACGTTCGGCGCAAGAACTGGTTATGTATCTAGGAAGCAGAATCGAGAGTAATTTATCTTATTTGTAAGAAATTGTTTAACAATTGATGTAAAATGAATAAGTTTAAACTCAACGCAATGTTATTTTTCAAATTATTAACCTTTTCCCAAACGCGAAATTTTCGACTGTCCCAAATTGAAAGAGTTTGCAGACGACGTTTCAAAGTGTGATGAAATTGAACAATATTCTTCAGAAAGAGCAAAAAACATTGTGATAGAGGAGAAAATTGCTCGTCACGAGCAATTTCTCCATTTCCTACAACGTTTTCTAAAGTCGTCTGCAACAAAGTCGTGAAATGTCGTTATTGTTTGGGAAAGGGTTGAGCGCTTTGTCCGTTTTCATTTGAGACGGTAGGTGTGGATATGTCGGTACTGCGTCTTGCATGGACGCGGTGTTATGGCGATGACATTTGGATCGGGAGCCCTGGGTACCGTTTTACTAGACAGTTTACGATCAAGATTTGTGTAAGTCTAAAACAACAATTCCTCTTATTTCAATATTGGACGAAGCAATATTGCAAGGTAACACATCATTGGAAGCGTCTCTTCGAGACGCTTCCAATGACGTGTCACATTGCAATATTGTAATTTCATTGAAGATGCTATCCATGTTCATCAGTTATGATTTACGCAAATATTTTCCGTAATTTGTTTAATAAAACGGTACCCTGGGTTGGATCCACACGGGCAGCTCTCAATTTGGAGGGGCGTTTTTTTTCAGCAAAAACCTAAATATGACATTATACCAAGTACCGTGGAATCCTTAAAAAGCTGTTGAATAACACAAAACTGTTAACATTGACTTTAACTCGTACACTTGTGTTAAGAAAGTGGTAAATGATTCTCATTTTGGATTACAAACTACTGTTTTCTGATTGACACACACTGGTTTTCCATAATGTAGTAGTTTCGCTTTCCAACCAACAGAACACACCATGTAAAGCCGTATGAATCATTTAAACCGTCGTAGGTAACCATTTCGCGGAAAAATACAAATTAAGGTAGAAATCTCATAATAATCCGCAAATTTGAAACTCATTCTTAGGTCGGGTTACTTCGGTCGTTTTCGGTAAACATCGGTAGGAGCCGGAACTTTTCGGTCTTAAGCAGATAGTTCCGGACACGACCGATGTATACCGAGAATGACCGAAGTAATCTTACGGAGAAAGAATTTCAAAATGGCGGATTATGATTATTCTACCTTTGTGTAATATCAATGGAGAATTTATGAGGATTAATTCATAAATATAAATGTCAACATACTGGTACTTCAGCGCTGTATTGATGCTTTACGCCTGCATTGAAATAAAAATGTCTGTCGGTCTATTTCTCCCAGCCATATAAACGGGGTAAACATTTTCTTGTAACAGACGATTAAAGCATTTTGTTCGATCGTATGGGGTTTTAAGTCATGTCAACATTTTTTTCAGTTACGTTACGGCTTTCCTGGATTCGCTTGTACTAGGATCGGGGCTCTGAATATTTTGGCCAAAGGACTCTCCTAGGTAACCAGAGGTCCTTAACCCTTTCCCAAACAATAACGACATTTGACCACTTTGTTGCAGACGACTTTAGAAAAACCTTGAGGGAAAAGGAGAAATTGCTCGTGACGAGCAATTTCTCCTTTTTCCACAATGTTTTCCGAACTATCAGAAGAATTTTTTCCAATTTCATCACTTTTTGAAATGTCGTCTGCAAACTCTTTCAATTTGGGACAGTCGAAAAGTTGTTGTTTGGGAAAGGGTAAAGGTATTTAGGGGAGGTAATCCTTAAGCTTTTAGCTTCCGTTTAAACAAACACCTGGGCGCAGCCATTCTGTTCATACATGAGATCGTTAACATTGGTCACGTGATTCCCCGCCTGTAACTTGTCCCGCGGATGTTGTTCAGATTTGTTCAGATTTACCGCAATTTTAGTGTTCACCATTGAGATTTAGGTGTCAGATTCGCTGTTGTTTTTCTACCTCAAAGCAACAGGAACACATATTTACATAAACCATTTGTCGCCCATTATAGCCTTCGACCTATGATGGTCACGTGTTGCAAGTTCTACGAATGATTTAGAATTGACATTAAAGGCGTTTTTTGACAGAAGAGGAACATCGAACGTTATGATAAAGTATCGTTGAAGCAATACAATTTTGTTTTGTTGTTCGATATACATTTGAACAAGCTTTAGCAAGCATAACTAATATAGGAAGCGCCAATACCTTTATGTCAAAGTATGTACAGTCTTTATGCAGTAGATCTCAATAGCGATGTCACGCTTTTGGAATAACATATATGTTATTTCGCTGTATACGCACTTTTAAGAATTAAGAACGAATTATTTTTTCTTTCAATGACATTCCTTCAGTGCGTATCAAATTACTGTACAACTGCTGTGTAGTTTTAAAGAAATCATCTTTCAACTGTACAATTTCCTTACATCTGTAAACAAGCTCCTTTAAAGACATGTTCTACAGTTTTATAAGAAAATAATCCTTTCATAGAATTTTCTAAATTTTTGATATGTTATATAAAAATCTATTGTGAATTCAAAAATGACAAAAAGAATGCAGGTCGACGAGGTATTTTTTCGTAAAATGACAGTTTCCATGGTAACCGTTTGGGGCAAAAATGTCAAATTGACCATACTATCTTCAAAGCAAAGACCTAATAAACAGGTCTTTGCATCAAAGGTAATAAAATAGTTTCTGGAAGGGTTATTAACACAAAAAACATGAATTCACATATTCAATATTTTATAATTAATCTTTTTTCCCAATTTATTACAATCTGGACAACTTTTGTTATCCAGATCAGTTTTTTAAGTTTTTGTATTCATCAAAAAACGATGAAAATTGATATGTTTATTACAAATAAATGAAGATATTTAAAAATTCCTTTCATAAAATTTTCTTATTTTTCAGAAAGTGAAGTAAAATTTAATCTTGAAAAACAAAATGCAAAAAAAGTATATGTTGACGAGTTACTTTTTCTATAAAATAACAGTTTCCATGATAACCGTATTTGAAAAACATTTATAAAAACGATTTAAATAACTTGAAACTTGAAAAATAGAAGCTAAGGGCTTAATATGCATGAAAAATATGTGATAATGTTTATAACCTTTTAAAGTTGTATGGATGATATGATTATTCTTGGAAAAAGAATGCATATATAGTAAATTTCATCCGAATAAAAGTTTATCCGACTACTATGCAAGTAGTTCCTCGGTAACATATTATTATCTCCCCTAGATGCGCAGATGAAGTGCTCAGATAAAACTACCGAGAACGTCCTTAAGCTGTTTGTAATATGTTGTGCTTTATAAGAACGCCTGTACTCATTCTTTGTTTACTTCAAAGAGGAAAAAAGATCATTATACGTATGGTATAATGTCGCGAAACCATTGTTCTCAAACAAAGGCGACCGATTCAACAAAACTGTCCACTGATCTAATTCTTCCTGAATTTTCTGGAAATAGATCCGATTAAACGTCCCTTGCGGCCGGAGACACCAAACTTCCCTTCAATTTGTCAGGGCTTTTTTTCTTTCACCGGGCGCCCAATCCATTCCTTCATACATGCTCTAGTGGTCCATTGGTAGGGCGTTGGCTTTGGGATCAGAGGGTCTTGGGTTCGAGTCCCATGGAATTATTTTCTTGGCAAAAAATGCGTCTTACGTTGCTCCTCTCCAACCAGATGAATAAATGGGTACAGTACCTGTGAGGGAATAAACTAATAAGGCGTGGCTGCTGTATTTTAACGGCCGGTTTACCGCCCAGTGATCGGGGAGGTAATTGTAAAGTCGCTTGAATATGCCTAGCGTAGAGATGAGACTAAAAACCCTACGTTTACAATATTTTGCACCAGACCTAGAACGAAATCTTCTACTGACGACAACACTTAAAAGGTGAAAATATTTTTTTTGTATGTGGTGGAACCCATTGAAACAAAAGACTAACATTGCTAAGCTTTCTCTTCTTTCGCCACAGTGGCTACTTTAACGTCCTGCGACTTATACTTTAACCTATAACCAAACTATAACGACATTTTACCAGTTTGTTGCAGACAACCCACGGACAAATTATGGGAAAAGGAGAAATTGCTCTTTAAGAGCAATTTCTCCTTTTCCTACAATGTTTTCTGCCCTATCAGAAGATTATTTTTCGATTTCATTACGATCTGAAATGTCGTCTGCAAATTTGCAAAATCTTTCAATGTTGGACTGTCGGAAATTTGGCGTTTGGTAAAGACTTAAACTGAAAACATTTGAAGGTAATAATGACAAGTCAAAACTCATCTATTTCACATCGATTGTGAAGCAAGTTCATACATAAACCTTGTATTAATCGCTCTCGATTATGTTTTCCGGATACATAACAACCAATAGGTGCAGAATGCGGATTCAGGGAATAACAAAACGTTTACTCTATATAACATGATATAAGATCATATGAGATATCAAAGGAAAGTCGGCCTTTGTTTACAAATTTAAGAGAAAATTAAGAGAAGATATAGAGCCAAAACCTTTGGAAAAAGCTCCGCTCTAAGGATTGGTGAAGTTCGTGCTATTGATCCTGCCCTTCTGTTCCATCGTTTCCTTTTAGTGTCAAAATCTGGAGATCTTTCTCCTGAAGACGTATTGTCTTATGAACTTAACCCCCATCTTCCTGCCCTCTTTGAATCCAAGAACATACTTCGCAAAGCAGACAAGTCACAGATCATTTAGGCAATTAGAGGCCATGCTGAAAACGCATCAAATGAAGATGTGATGAACTGAGTCCCTGAAACAGAGTGTTATGTGCTTGATGGTGCATAGTTTACCTCGGAAAAAGGCGACCAATATAAAGCAGTTGCTGAGTCTTGTGCAGATTTTACTGCGAGATATAACATACAAGCACTAGTGGTGTATGTGGTTAAGAAGGTGGCCCTTCTTTCAAAGGCAAGAAACATAAAAAATGAGCAAAATTGTGAACCATGTTGTGAGTGTCTCCAAAGAAACAGAATGTTCATGCAAACAGGAGGACTTTTATTTCATGACAAAAACAAGGGAGGCATGATTGCTCTGATCAGCACAGCTCTGACCTTTAGCCGGTGTAATTTCTTTGTTTCACTAGGGGATGCAGCTAAACATATTGTATAAGTAACATTGGTATGATCCCGTCATTGCACCACAGAGTTAATTGGCGAGGATACAGATTCGTTAATCTTGCTACTGCATTACTCTAAAAGGTACCATAAGACCATATCTATCCACTTCCATTCTGAAAAAAAAACAGTCAAAAGAACACAAAGTGTATAATATCAATCTTTTGAAAGAACCTTTAGGGGACGAAGTGTATAATGAGTTGCTTTTTGTACTTACACAGGTTGTCATTTAACTTCAAGATTTTCGGCGTTGGAATTCTTTTCGTAAATTAATAAAATGTGTTCCAATCATGAAGATATGCGCTAATTCATTCCTCCTTCAAAACAGGTTGCAAGAGTAAATTACAAATCTTGGAAAAGGCTTGATGGAGGGGCTGTTTTGTGGACAGTCCATTGACTCCTTAAAATCACTGTGCCATGACATTTTCATAAAGAAAGTGGCCATTCAAGAAACATTTCTTACTCCTGAGCGACCTCCTCTAACATCCAATGCAACAGTATGGCATAACCAACGCTTATATTATCAAATCATGGTGTGGATGGGGTGCCAAATAATATGAAACCTACTGACTGGGGATGGAAACAGGAAAACAACAAATTAATTCCAATCATGACGCACTGCTATCCTGCACCTGACAAACTATTGACAATCATACATTGTAACTGTGTTGAAGGATGTAAATCCTTTCATGCAGCCTCCGACTCTATGGACTCCTCTTCACTGCTGTATGTCTCGTCCTCCAATCTCTGCCTGCTTCTAAAAAATGAGCAGAACGTATAAGTAGGCATAGGCGCTTCCGAGAAGTAGGAAAGGGTTAAACAATTGAACATGGTAAATCGTGTTGACACATTTTCAATTATAATTCACGTTTAACCTAAAACATCGAAAATCTAAGAATGCAATGCTTCGAGCAATTATTTAATCTATCTGTAGATTATGACCTTTGCGTATCTGAACTTCGATTGTAAGCGCAAGATCTTCACTCCCGTTGCACAGTTGTTCAAGAAACGGTCGATCTAGCATGGTTTTGCCTTCTAACCAAACATATAGTAGCGTATAGGCCATTATTCATATGACCGATGCTCCTCCTCCTCTTATTGTCTCAAATCCAGTTTTTAGACATTTGACTGATAATTGAGTGTTTCATAGCCGATTTTCCTTACGAGCAGCAGGTAAGGGTCGTGAGAAGTATGTTTGGAAAAGAGGAGAGGCAATGGTTTCCGATAATTTAATTTGTTCAAAATTCCCTTTCATTCAACGCCACCACAAATCTGAAGATTTTTTTCTGATTGGAATCATGTTATGCTTACATATTACTGATACATGTTCATTTCGACCTAAGGTCGATGTAAAAGGACATCTAACAAAATATGTTTTACTGTTATACACGTTCAAAACATTCGATACATCAAGCAACAATTACGTGGAATTTTCATCTTTTAACCCATATGTGTTTTGTTTTTGAAATGGATTGATCTGATGACAGGTATAGCCCAGAATTGTAGGCTATTAAACCAATGCCTTGTCATTTGAGACCTTCTGATTCCATTTGTTGTTGTTTTATGTATCATAACATGTCTATAAAATGTCTTACATTGTGTAGATTTGAGGGACAACTATCCTAAATACAGCTGCAATTGGCATAGGCATTAATCACAATTCATTGTGATTTGTATTAAGATAATACAGTACTTGCAAAAGTACAGCCATATTTATCCCACTCCCCGCTCTTCTATTTGACTGGTCTGTACATAACTGCAAGTAATGTTCATAATTGTAAATTTTGCAGTGATAATTTGGGTTCCAAATCAAAGCATAAGAGGGGCGAGGGTATAAAACAGTGTTAATATCCAGTCTGAGAACTTAGGTCTAGATGTACATGTACCACTGATCTGTAAGCATAATAGGATTCTAATCCGAAAGAAAGAACCAAACCTTCTGTCTTTTGGAAGCGTTTAATGAAAAGTAATTTCGAAAACAATTTAACTGTTTGGAGACCCCCGCCTGCTCCTCCGATCCAAACCTGCTTCTCATGAACTTCCCTTGCTGCTCGTACGGACATTATGTCATTTCTCATTTAATTATTATTGACATAACTCGAAGAACTGGATTTGAGACAACAGTGATGTGGAGGAGCATCGGTCGTATGAATAATGGACCATAAGCTACTATATGTTTAGAAGACAAAACCATGCTATATCCACCTTTTTCTTGAATAACTGTGCAAAGAAAAGCTCTTACGCTTTCGAACGAAGTTCAGTTACGCAAAGGTTATGATCTACGGATAGTTTAAGAAATCACCCGAAGCATAGCATTCTTCGATTTTCGATTTTTTATGTTGAAACTGAATTATAATTGAAAAAATGTGTCGAAACGATTTACCATGTTCCATTGATTAAAGCCTTTTCCTACTTCTATGCCTACCTTTACGTTCTTCCTATTTTAGAGAAGTAGGCAGAGATTGGAGGCTGTGTATGTGGCACCTGCCAATCTAAAAACTGTGACAATCGAAACATTTCACCAAAGGTCTGTAATGAAGGAGGGGATGACAACACAACAGTTTTAAACCCCGAGACAAATTTTATGGACAATGGTTATAGAGTAACAGTGAACAGCGTAAATTGTATTTCATGATTACTCAACTACCGTATTATATCATCAGTTCAATAAAAGTATTTTTGTCTCCCAAACTATGGGGTTTAACAAAAAAAAACACCTTTGAGTCAAACGTTATGTACTTGAGGTCCTTCTTATTGAGCCTGTGTATACTTGAGTATGTCATGTTGGATTTCTGTGTAAAATAATAAATTTGTACTATTTATAGTGATCTTAAGGTGTTCTCTGACCCCAAAAACCTACGTAAAGACACCAAAATTATCAATTTTGAGTGGATAGTCACAAAGTTATGACCATAAATAGGTTTTGGCGGCCATCTTGGCGGCCATCTTGAAAAAACATCTTTCCGGAAGTCAGATTTTAGTAAACTTTTGATATGCTATAAAGGGGATTCTACCCTATCAGAATCACTTAAAATACCTTTTGTAGCAATTTTTTGGAGGTTCGGCCATTTTTTGCCATATAATGACCCGACTAATTATTCTATCTTGCAATGGATTCAGTCCGATTTTGTCCTCTCAACGCAGAGTATCTACCACTACTTACCCGCTATTATTTCGCCATACATAGACTTTTTCGACTAAATGAACAGAACAGAAAAAAGAACACGTAGTAAAAGAAAGATTGAGAGAACAAAAGTTATCTTCTGAAAATAAACATAAATACCTGCTCCTTCATGGGTGCCGCCATTTGCAATCTGTTTTATATCGTTAATATTGATCACGTGACCATCCGGCCTGTATTAGGACTTAACATCGCATCAACAATATTTCACTTATACTTTGATATCCGGCGGCTCATAATCTAAAGAGATGGATGTCAAACTGTCCGTAATGGAAGGTCTAGCCAGGAAAAGCAATGAGTGTCAAGTATGTATAGTTTATATATGGTAGATCTCAAATCCGTTGCAACGTTTTGGATAGGATTTCCACTGTATACAAGCTCTGAAAACTCAAGTACTAGCTTATTTTAGCTTCCAATGGCGTATCATACTGAAATATTCCAAACATCATTATAGTGACATACGTTGAGTTTATTAACTACAAATGATATGGGGAGCGACGTGAGAAAACCCACCTTATTGTCAAAATTTTCGATTTTCGTTTTTTCAGCGATTATTGAAAAATGATATAAGTCTCATGTAAATGCGTCAAAAAATACGGTTCCTATAAGCGTTCAAAGACGTCAGGTAAGTAGAGAAATATCACACGAATTACGCGACGTCAGCGTTTCGGCGAACGGCGTAATTTAAATCGACGTTTGAATTTTGGAGTTACCATATCTGAGCTCTTCATTATATAGAAATACCTTTTTAGTTCTTCCTGGTGTCAAGGCTTAGGAAACAAAAGTGTCATGTTTAATACATGTATAACAATACAACACCTGGTCATGTTGTACCTATATGTCACTTTGTCAACATTGAAAAAATAAATCAGAATAAATGACAGAATATAAAAAGAAAAAAGAATTAATGATCATTGAAACTATATGTAAAAATGTTAATTTACCAATTACACGAAACGATAAGTTTGTATAGTACAATTTGCTAGTTATAATGGAATGAAGTCTCAACTTCAAACCTTTAACCGTCTTACATTTGACTATATACAAGAACAAACTAATTTGTGTTAAAGGAGTTTATCTAATAAGGTCTCAATGCATTCGTTGATTCATGACGTTTGTGAACATAATAAAAGAACTTCATATATTTTTCTTTAGTAATTTACTTATACTCATATTCTTTCTTATGCCTTTAATGGTAAATTTCTGCAAAAATAACTCGAAACGAGAACAGCGTTTCATGAGTACCCTGGGAACACATTCCATAGAAAATAATTGACACTTTTCCCCGTCCAAGGATGAGAAATGTTCTATATAGGTCATTTATTCCCCGAGAAAATATTTATTGCTCCATCTTTATTTCATATCTACTGTGGATAAGGTTAGGCAGGCCAAAAGGGGGCCATTAGGACATCACGGTTAAGACACATCTTAACCTTACAGTGCTGTAACTGACTTCGTGCTTATGCAAACAGGTTAGATCCAGGCCAGCCGCCTAGTAAATTGTCGGCTGGCCTGGGATCTAACCTGTTTGCTATTCTGAGTCCTAATCAAAATTAAGCAGATATTTAAGGTTTTGAAAAGCAGACGACACAAAAATCTATTTCTTAAAACAATACCAAGGGTTAAGAAGTGATCCAGAGCTCTAAAGTGAAGAGTGTTTGTTACTTTCTGAAACAATGTCTAGTAGATACACCTTATAGATGTGACTATAAATAATATTACAATAAATGACTTGCTGTTTTATATAACAGCCGGGTGGTCCCAAGGACTTATTTCTCTTTTTTTTTTAGATATAACTTTATCATCCACATCTTTAGATCAAGGGGGGGGGAGGGGTTCGTGGTCCTTTAACATTACAAAAGCATAATAATACATAATTTAATAATATATAATTATGATTTCTTGTAGGCTTTATGAGAAGATTCTGAACAAACAATGATTAGAAATTGTTATAATAAAGCTATATGAATTAATGAAAGAGAATGAAGAACAAAACATGAATTAACATTTCTGAAAAAGATAGAAATAGATATGAATATGTTTTTTTTTCGTGTTCTAGTCATAAGGAGTGGCTGTTGAAAACCCGTTGTATAATTGCCCAGCGCTCATTTTTAGATTGTTTAATGTTTGTTTCTTTTTATTTATGAAGTGAAATAAGCTATAAGACCAATTATCAATTGATTACTTGAATGGAATTTACAAAAAATGAAGTATAAAGTATAAAAGCAGAATATACAAGGACTTATTGTAAAGAACTTGCCATTATGTAATCAAGGAGAGCAAAACATTCAGCTAGACCTGGTATCGAACCCTGGACCTCGACAAACCGTGCGAACGCTCTATCGACTAAGCTATCTATCATTGCAAATGTAGCCATCGTGGGTCATTTACGTTTAGCGCCAATGCAACCGAGGAGAGAAAACCATAGAACTAGACTTGGTTTCGAACCTTGGACCTAAAAAACCGTGCGAATGTTCTACCGACAGAGCTGTTCGACCCGCTTACACACTCAACCCTTCCTTGTAAATCGAGACCCCTATTACATACTCCCAAATACAACCAAAATTCGTCTGGAATCTCCTTGGAACCGCATTCGTTTTGGGAACGAATCTGGAGAGTCTATCATTGTAGCACTCTTGGATCATTTACGTTGGGTGCCAATGTTACCAAGATAAGAAAAACGTGCAGACAGACCGGGACTAGAACCCAGCACTTTTGTAAATCGTGCGAAAGCTCTACCGATTGAGCTATCGGGCCGCTAACCCTTTAACTCTTCACGAAACGCAAAATGTTCGACTGTCCCAAATTGAAAGAGTTTTCAGACTTTCATGGGGTTCCATGCGACTTAATTTTCCTACTTTGAACTTTTATTCGTACATTTAGGCCTCTGGCCCATAATACATATAATACAGTTTATACAATTGAAGTGTTTAACTATAAACATAGTTAGATTGAATAAAATGGGAAAGAAATAAAAGAACCATTACGAAATGAACCGCATATCAAGTAATTTGGGCATTGACATGTTTACTGTAATGAGAATACATTGTCACTAAAATATATAATAATGGCATCTAGTGTCATAGAGAAATCAGTTGTAGAAGGAAACAATGATACAATTCCTAGACTCATTACATTAAATATAAGTATAGTCAATGACCCCATGAACTGTTTATAACGTCATTTTTATAGTCTGCTATAAAACTATTGGTATGAGAAGTACCCGGTTCGAAAGCTTACATTCTAAATGACAATAGACAACGGAGAGGAAATTGAGAATCAATCAAGAAATTCCTCATATTAAGTAAGTTATGCGTTGGCATCCTTAAAGCAATCAGAAACCATTGTCACTGAAATATGTAATGCGATAGTGTCATAAAGTAATTGATTATAAAAAACGATAATACAAACTCTAAACACATTACATAAAATCAAGTAAAGTCTGCAATACAAATTTAGTTTAAAAGGTAACCTACTGACCTACGTCATATCAGAATACTGACGGTTCTTAAAGACAGCCAATCGGAACTACTCGGGTATTTCCTTGAGCTGTGAAATACATCTCGGATATAAGTGTAAGGTTACAATTTTTTCGGGTAAATCAGCATCCGGCAATTAACACCTTTTTTTAAGCGTGCAGGTTAAGTGGTTCAATCGTTAAGTGGTTCAATGTGTATGGAAGTGTTTGACATATTTTTTTTAATCATTTTTTATCAGTAACTCATACCAAATGGCGAAATCGTTGTTGTGACATGTATAGTTGTTTCCTCAATCAAATTTAACGACTTTTTAGATTTTACATTTAAGATCTATATCTAAAACGAAAGAAAAGTGACGTCGTTCTCGCGGGAAACAATATGGTGTCATCCCTATTATTTCAGAGGTGTTTTTATTGGATAAACCCGATGTGTTAAGATTGAAAGACAGTTTGACCAGCCCTAATGAAAAGTTCAACTTTGTGTCTTACCCCCATCGATCATGAACCCTACATCACAATATAGAAAATAAAGTGTTGACGCGATCTAATATGCAAACAAAAATGTCTGTGGAGATAAAGCTGAATAAAGTTTTTTTGAAATAAAGGGACCCATTTTAACCCTAATTATCAAGACAAAAAAGGAATATCTTCGCTCACAGACGAAACACAACACGACATAATTATATCAAACCACAACACACACAAGGAAACAGAAATCCTCGTATTAAGACCGACCGCAATGTCTACGCTCACATACAAAAAACAACACGACACAAATACATAAAACATACACATAAAGAAATAAAAACCCTTGTAGAAAACCCGACTGCCCTCTTTATATTGTTATAATGCAAACGCATTTGAGGGTTATACGAGGTTTACCAATCGGAACTGCTCGGGCATTTCCGTGAGCTGTGAAATGCACCTAGGATATAAGTGTAGGGTTACAATTTTTCGGGGAAAACGGCATCCGGCGTCTAACACATTTTCTAAGCGTGCACGTTAAGTAGTTCAATGTGTATGAAAGTGCTGGAAATCCTTTAAATCATTTTTTTTATCAGTAACACATACGAAATGGCGAAATTGTTGTAAAGTAAAGTGACGTCATTCTCGCGGGAAACAATATGGCGTCATCCCTATTATTTCAGAGGTGTTTTCATTGGATAAACCCAATGTGTTCAGCTTAGAGGTTTAAATGAGGGTAATAAGCCGGACATTGAAACATTTCATCCTGAATAGAGACTATCACAGTTCACCGTATTTGTTTTACATCGATTCTGAAGGAAGCTTGTTCGAAGCAACTCTCGATGACTACCAATGGCTTTAAAGATTTCTGCATGTTTCGTTACAAAATCTGATTGTCTTCCCCTTTATTATACAAACCAAGCTGAGCGTCAAAGAGCAAGGGATGCAATATATCGCCTTTGATCGTCTCGCGATGACCAAAATACTCTTCTCTTTTTTTTGTTATAAAACCCGACATTTCAAATCGCAACATTGGAAACATAAACGAGCGCCACGAGACAAATTGCTTCATTTGACCTTGATTGAGTGGTAATGAGCAAACGATTGTTGCATATATTATTGTTAAACCCGAAGTTCCTCGTCGTTATGCTTAGTGTCACAGGACATTGAAACAAATCGCCTCTGATCGACCAGCAATTAGCTACAGATACCTACAGTTTTCGCTTTGAACCTGACGTCCTTTAGTGTAAATGTACACACGAGTGCCAAGTGAAAAACGGTGGGCCGAAATGCACTTAATCGACAGCAATGGAGTAGAGAGTCTTGCATCTAAGGTAGAATACCCGTAATCCCCCATTTAAACATTTTCTTTCGTCGAATGACTTCGGTCGTTCTCGGCATACACCCGTAGGCACCGGAATTATTCGGTTTAATACGAACAGTTCCGATTCAGAACGATTTATACCGAGAACGACCGAAGTGATCCGACGAGAGAAAATGTATCAAAATGGCGGATTTTGAGTATTCTACCTTAACGTTCTAAAGTCTGTCGCTCCTCTTCTTATTGACGCTCTCGAAATAACGATTCCACAGCAAATATTAGACAATGTTTCCCTTTATCAACAAGCAAAAAGCAGAGAATTTCAGCATTTTTTGTTACAGACCTCATTATTTCTCATCGCTATGCTGCGTCGGGGTTAACCGTTACAAGGCAAACAACAGAACCACCATGTCAGCACAATCATCATGCACAGACCGATACGTGACAATTGAATACAATGATGCGATCTTAGCTTAAAATCACATAAATTACAACAACATGTATTATCACTTCCAAGGTTTCTTTCCTCCAAATCACATGTTCTAATAGATTCTACATGTACCAGCAAATCCCATTTTTCACAAGCTTGACTCTTCACAACCCGGTTTTCCAAAATACAAACTGTTGCCCCCCTAGTCAAACTACTCAAATACATCACCACAGAGGAATGGGAGACATCGAACGGGTTGATTCCGGGGAAAACTTGCCACACACACCGTGAGAAGCTCCTTTGAGCCATCCGCGGTTCAATGAAGACATTATACGTCGTGCTATAATCGTATTACACAGAGAGCAATTAGCCATTCTTTTCCGGGGAAAAAAGATCTCCATTCAATGAGAAATCCCCGTGTTTCCACAGAGGATTGGTGAGACTTCAAACGGCTTTGACAAGTTGGTTTTTATGGATCTGGTGTCAAAGCGCACCGGGTTTCTCCGTTTGTTTGCGTCTTCATCTGCTGTATATGTGTTTGACATGGGAATCACGGCAAAACGTCGTGTGTTCTTTCTCAAGTAAAGATGGTTTTTGGTTGAATAATCTTTGTGGTTTCGCATTAGTTCGTATATATTGTCACACGCTCGCTCAATATTTACTTTTGAACTAATTAACATCCTTTGAATTTAATGTTAAATCATCCATTTTCTAAGGAAGAAAACCAATAATCCGCCATTTTGAAACTTCTTCTTTCGTACAATTACTATGGTCGCTGGCGGTAAGCATCGAACAGAACCGTAAATGATCGGTTTGGTGTAAATAATACCGACCGGAACCGATGTTTAATGCGAATAGTGCCGGCCCATCCCGATGTATACCGAGAACGACGACAAATATCCGACTAAGCAATGCTTTCAAAATGGCGGATTATGGGTATTCTACCTTAAGGCTCAGCTGAATTAATAATTTTGTTTTTCCCTTTTAAAAAAACATCAACAACTACTATAAAACAGATACCTACATCGTCACATTCATTCATACGGAGAAAATTGTGTACCGTTCGAAATATTTGTGTGTGTCTTTCATCTTTATTGACGTTCTCCTTCAAAAGCTTCTTGGAAGAACAGTCAATCAATACCCTAAATTGGAAAGGTTATATGAGAATGAACTTTCTTGAATAAACACCTTAGGCTTAAAAACAATATAACTTCATTTTCGATACGGTGGCATGCACCGGAAGGATATTGTTTGTCAATTTCGGAATTCTCGTACAAAACCCGGATCAAAATCGCAAATAGAGGAGTGATACATCTTGACCCTGTGTTAACCAGAATCGTGCTAAACAATGGTTGTAGTTTTCATTTAACAAACAACTACAGGTAATACATTGCTTGTGTATTCATAGTCATAGGTTATACTTCAAATACCAATTTGGTATATTGCAATTATATCCTACATTATCCAATGACCAAACGACAAATATTTGACTGTTCCAAATTGAAAGATTTTGCAGACAACTTTTCAAAAAGTGATGAAATTAGAAACTAATTTTCAGGTAGGGTAGAAAACATCGTTACGAGCAATTTCTCTTTTTTCCAAAAACTTTTCAAGAGTCGTCGGCGACAATGTGGTTAAATTTCGTTGTTGTCTTGGTAATGTGTTAAGGCATAGCACGATAAACGTGTGTCTTTTGAATGTTAACTACTTATGTAATTATGGGCCTATGGCCACATGTATCAATGAAGTAAGGGGCCTCCGTGGCCTAGTGGTTAGAGTACATGTGAAATCACATGGCCCCTCTCTGCGTGGGTTCGAACCCTGAGAGGGATATGAATTTTCATGAGCGGCAGTCTCCCGACTGACATACAGAATGCCGATGGTTCTACCCACCTTGACCAGCCCTTATGGGTAGTTGAGTATGGGGTCTTCCTCCATCATAAGGAGTCGGGCATCGTTACAAAACTGAAATAAAGTAATTGTGATGTAAAACCCATATAAAAACCCATGAAGTATACATCTTAGAGAGAAATATAGTCAGTTTAAGTTTGAGCAGTTTACTGGAATGAGAAGACGCATCGACTACACGAAGAAATGGTATTTAGGTAACACATATTCAACCTAACAACTTTAAATAAAAGAAACACGCTCCTCTCTTAATTAAACACATTAACCCTTTCCCAAACAATAACGACATTTGACCACTCTGTTGCAGACGACTCTAGAAAACATTGTAACGAGCAATTTTTCCTTTTCCCACAATGTTTTCTGCCCTATCAGAAGATTATTTTCCAATTTCATCACATTTTGAAATGTCGTCTGCAAACTCTTTCAATTTTGGACAGTCGAAAATATATATTTGGCGTTTGGGAAGGGGTTAACCTTTACTCCATCTTGATGATGTGTTCCCTGTTTTATGCGATGGCAGCAGCTATTGTGATAATGTGATAATGTGATATTATGAC
This sequence comes from Cerastoderma edule, assembly GCA_947846245.1. Lineage (NCBI taxonomy): Eukaryota > Metazoa > Mollusca > Bivalvia > Cardiida > Cardiidae > Cerastoderma > Cerastoderma edule. The sequence goes on along the minus strand of OX401405.1, from coordinate 35,453,824 downwards.
TGATAATGCTATCTTTGGCTGGAGAGAACGACCGAAGTCATCCGACGAAAGAATGTGCTTTAAAATGGCGAATTGTGGGTATTCTACCTTAAACATCTTCTGGTTCTCTGGGAAAATTGTTGGTCTCGGAGAAGAGGACTGGTTGTAATGTACAACCCTTGTTCGGTAATGCGTCTAGACCAATAAAAACTTTATAATATATAATCGATTTAATAGGGCGATCATACACCTATGACATTTGGAGTTAAACAGAAACTTCCTAAACGTTACGCTCTTACCCTATTCACGAAGCCACTTGAGTACTAGATGACCCCGTGGTTAACCCTTTTCCAAACAACAAATTTTGGACTGTCTCAAATTGAAAGAGTTTGCAGACGACATTTCAAAATGTGATGGAAATTGGAAAATATTCTTCAGATAGAGCAGCAAACCTTGTGAGAAAAGGAGAAATTGCTCGTTACTAGCAATTTCTCCTTTTCCAACAAGGTTGTCTAATGTCGTCTAGAACAAAGTAGTCAAATGTCGTTTATTGATTGGGAAAGGGTTAGCATGTCTGACCTGTAACTTGAGGACTGAGAGTTCAATACAATTGTGCTTTGGTGTTTAACGCCGTATCAATAGTTTTCAGTTACAGTTTTCCTTGATCCACATGTGCTAGGTTATGGTTCTTAAGTGACTTGCCAAAGGGCACTCCCAAGAAACCAGAGGAGTCGGTGGGGCTCGAACACCGGACCCCCGAGATCTGAGTCGGTACTCTTAACGGATGGGTCACAAGTTCATGGCAATATCTTTTGGAAAAGACGCTTAAGAGAACGAGACCAGTATTAAGGCAATGAAGAACGTTAAACTGATTCCATTGCAACAAACGGTAGTTACATTTAAAACTGTTATAGCAAGCATGAGAATTTCCAAACTAAGTACAGTACAGTTCAACGTTTTCATCATACTATAAGCTACAGAACTGTAACGATACACTGATATTTATCTAAATATCTGCATGTCCCCAAACTTGGATGACCAAAGCAATCGGAACTACTCGGGTATTTCCGTGAGTTGTGAAATACACCTCGGATACAAGTGTAGGGTTACATTTTTTCGGGTAAATCGGCTCCGGCGTATAACACCTTTTCTAAGCGTTCACGTCAAGTAGTTCAATATGTATGGAAGTGATGGACATCCATTTGAATCATTTTTATCGATTACTCATACGAACTAGCGAAATTATAAGTTGTGAAATATATATTTGTTTCCTTAATAAGATAAACGACATTTTTGATTAATTTTTGAAAACGAAAGTAAAGTGACGCCATTCTCGAAGAAAATAGTATGGCGTCATCCCTTTTATTTCAGAGGTGTTTTCATTGGATAAACCCGATGTGTTCAGATTGTGACCAAAGCTGTAACTGTGTCACTTATGCAATATCTACGACTGGATCATTCGGACGCATTCATTACTTGTTCTGTTCACAGTTTGGTCGATTTGTGCGCTTTTGATGGTCTTTGGGGTTTGTTTATTCGGTGTCTGCATCAATATTGGGAAATAGCGCGATCATAGAAATACTGTAGATACAATGCACACACAGAAACACTCAATCAATCAACATCGGGACAAAAATGCACACATTGCTTGGGGGAGATGGATTAGTCTCTGATTTGAGATGTCTCCTTCTCCTTCTCCTTCTCCTTCTCCTCCTCCTTCTCCCTCTCCTTCTCCTTCTCCTTCTCCTCCTCCTCCTCCTCCTCCTCCTCCTCCTCCTCCTCCTCCTCCTCCTCCTCCTCCTCCTCCTCTTTCTTCTCCTCTTCTTCTTCTTCTTCTTCTTCTTCTTCTTCTTCTTCTTCTTCTTCTTCTTCTTCCTCCTCTTCTTCCTCCTCTTCCCTCCTCCTCCTCCCTCCTCCTCCTCCTCCTCCTCCTCCTCCTCCTCCTCCTCCTCCTCCTCCTCCTCCTCCTCCTCATTCTTCTTCTTCTTCTTCTACTCCTCCTCCTACTCCCCTCCTCATTCTTCTTCTTCTTCTTCTTCTTCTTCTTCTTCTTCTTCTTCTTCTTCTTCTTCTTCTTCGTCTTCTTCCTCTTCTTCTTCTTCTTTTTCTTCTTCTTCTTCTTCTTCTTCTTTTTTTTTGTTCTCTTTTTCGACTTCTTCTTCTTCTCTTTAGTCTTTACTACTCTTCTTTTCTTTCTCTTCTTGTATCCCCGATTTGGGCCATGTGTGCACAAACTGACTCAGTCTATCTCTTCACCCAAGCAGAGTAAATGCGACTGATTGTAACCCCAATATAAAGCCGGTCAATAGGCAAGGTCGGTCCTTTTTTCACAGTTATGGTTGTCTTAACCCTTAGAATGCTTGGTAATTTCCTAAAACGATCTTTTTTGCCGTTTGCTTTTCGTAACCTTAAATACGTATCTGCTTAATTGTGTCGAGGAAAGCTACTCAGAATAGCAAACAGGTTAGATCACAGGCCAGCCGCCAATTTACTTGGCGGTTGGCCTGGACCCAACCTGTTTGAATAAGCATGAAGTGAGTTCCAGCACTTAAAGGGTTAAAACCGTGATACTTAAAGAGCTTTTGCGGCCTAATTAATGCGAGGATGTATTCGTAATGTCATTAGTTCTGCTGGACAGAAAGTCGTGATGAGGGCCGATGCCAAGTCTTACGAAGTGCATATAATGAAATGGAGTAGTCATGATTCCGGCGCAAACATAATATTTTTATTCGACCAAATCACACATAAGGGAATAGGAAATAGCCATGCGGAAAAATTCGTACAATTTCGTGATGGATTCAACGGAAAAAGGATGACGCATTGCCATGGAGCAAATACGAATACATTCGTGATATTTTTTATTCGCAATTCATAAAATCAAAACACTTTGGACAAGTTTATTGTATTATTATCTTTATGAAATACATCTTCCATTCAAATGAGTGTTGTAAGGCGTGCTTATTTTACAAGGACATTATGTATTGGTAGCTTTATGTATCTATTATTTATACCATATACAGTAATATCTCGTTAATCCGAACACGTTCTTTCCCCAAACAAATCTGGATTAACGAATAATCCGGACAAATGAAGCAGGGCCTGGTCTTATACATGGTTCGACAAAAACAGTCTATATGCACGTGAATACTTATAAACAAATACCAAAGGCCAAATTTTCGCCCGTCCCAAATTGAAAGAATTCAAAAAAATTAATCTTCTGATATGGCAGAAAACATTGTTGGTCAAGGAGAAATTGCTTGTCTTGAGCAATTTCTCCTTTACCCACAATGTTTTAAAGAGTCGTCTGCAACAAACTGTTCAAATGTCGTTATTGTTTGGTAAATGGTTAATCAAATTACTGCACAATAGTTCCCTTACAATTTCGTTCGGATTGCGAGACATCCGGATAACCGGGGTCCGGATAAATGAGACTTCACTGTAATATACTCTGTTTTCCAGAGTCGTCTGCAGCAAAGTGGTTTAATGACGTTATTGTTTTGTAATAGTTTCAACAGTCAACATTAGGGAACGATTTGCTAAACAGTTTCATTTTTTATTCATTTATATGAAAACACTTTCAGATATTCATAATAATCTGTATCTGTTAATTTCGTATGCATCTCTGTTTACAATGATTGTAACCCAACGGAGACAGGTTCTTATAGTATGAAATTCATTCTTTTGTCACAATGTTTTTAACCCATTACCAAACAATAACGACAATTAACCAGTTTGTTGCATACGACTCCGGAAAACAAAGTGGGAAAAGGAGAAATTGCTCTTAACAAGCAATTTCTCCTTTGTCAACGATTTTTTCTGCCCTAGCAGAAGATTTCTTTTCGATTTCATCACATTTTGAAATGTCGTCTGTAAACTCTTCCAATTTGGGACAGTCAACAAATTAGCGCTTGGTAAAGGGTTGAAGTCATTTCGTGTTCAATGCGTTAAAATGAAGTACTATTTTGCACTGAATAAACTGGCTCTCGGACAGAGCATATGATGTGGGGGCGGGAAACAAGCTCTGTCAGAACCAGACGGCGTCGCAATTACTAAACGAAAGGACCATTGACCCAATCGTATCCACTCGGCAATCCCCGTAACAAGTCGGTAGATATACCTCGTAGGCAGTACATGAATACACCAGAAATCCTGGGGTAATTCGCCTTATTTCCGGCGGATAACGCAAAATGCACACAGGCACTAAACATGTATTTGAATACACACAAATTGGTTATATATCACAATTGAATGGGTTTTTTACCCTTTTCATTAAAGATGATCATATCAACACATCTTTGTTTCATATTTTGTCAATCGGCTCTTTTCGGCAATCCCCGGCTTGTGCCGGGGATTTCCGAGTAGATACGATTGCAAACGGACATGCCCTTCGTTGTTGACCTACTTTCAAAAATGGCTCCCCATTACCTCCGAGGTTATTTTAAGAAATGGCCGAGGTGTTCCGAATGCCATTGACCAATATGTATACACGGCCTTGTCACGCCAAAATAAGGCTTAGGATTATCTTTATATTTGAATTTGGATAATTTGCTGAAGGCAAATACCAACTTTAAAATTCGCTAGTGATAACCTACCTGTAGGAATAAATTAGGCCGGGTGATCGCGTGCTCCTGCAGACCCATTGTTTTTCACATAAGCATCCCTCGACTCGAAATTTTCTGCAGTGTTTTGGAGAGAACGGCACGGCCAAACCGAAAAAACATTCACCAGCGGTTGAGGAAAATTGATCGTCGGAACAAGGAGTGTATGGAATAGCGGAAAAGAAATATAATCTTCTGAAAGAATGTAGAAATACCTGCTCGTTACTCGGGCGCCGCCATTTGCAATCTGTCTTATTTCGTAAACATTGATCACATGATCACAAGCCTGTACATGTATGGTAAAACTGAAAGGTGAACTTTGGCTTGGAACACCATAAGCCAACTTTGTCATTAAATGTCAGCATGTTAGCTAACCTATGGCAAATACCATCTTTAAAAGACAGTGGGAAAACTTATCAAAGGATGATATCCTACCCAAAGGTCGATGTACATGTATATAACAAATCTAAGAGTAAACTTCTTTAAGCGGTGAACCTACTGAATGCAGACTTCCTCTTAAAATGTTAAAAAACGATAGCTTAAAAGCGAAATTGTCGTCTTAAAATGTACATGAGCGAATATTGTGTAAAGCTGTCCATTGAGGTTACTAAAGCAATATACTAGATTTGAATGTCAATCGGGATAGCTTACAAAAGGAAAATGTCGTCTTTGGAAGTCGAAGGGATAACTAACAACAGGAAACTATCGTCTTTGATAGTCGATAGGGATTACTTAATTAAAGGACAATATCGTCTTTGAAAGTCGAAGGGATTACTTATTAAAGGACAATATCGTCTTTGAAAGTCGAAGGGATAACTTACAAAAGGAACATATCGTTTTTGAATCTCGATGGGGATAACTCATTTAAGGTCAATATCGTCTTTAAAGACGATGGGGATTACTTAATTAAGGAAAATATCCTTTTTGAATCTCGATGGGGATAACTAACTTAAGGAAAATATCGTCTTTGAATTTCGAAGGGATAACTTATTAAAGGAAAAGATCGTCTTTGAAAGTCGATAGGGATTACTTAATTAAGGACAATATTGTCTTTGAAAGTCGATAGGGATTACTTAATTAAGGAAAATATCGTCTTTGAATCTCGATGGGGATAACTGACTTAAGGAAAATACCGTCTTTGAATGTCGAAGGGATTACTTATTAAAGGAAAAGATCGTCTTTGAAAGTCGATAGGGATTACTTAATTAAGGACAATATCGTCTTTGAATCTCGATGGGGATAACTGACTTAAGGAAAATACCGTCTTTGAATGTCGAAAGGATTACTTATTAAAGGAAAAGATCGTCTTTGAAAGTCGATAGCGATTACTTAATTAAGGACACTATTGTCTTTGAATGTCGATAGGGATAACTAACTTAAGGAAAATATTGTCTTTGAATGTTTATGGTCCTATAAAATCGTTTCAGATGGATAGGGTGAAGAAGAAATCAAATAATACTCGAGTCGTTTAACCTATTACCAAACAATACGACTTTGTTGCAGACGATCCTCGAAAAGGAGAAATCGCTCGTAACGAAGATTATTTTCCAATTCAATCACAATTTGAAATGTTGTCTGCTAACTCTTAGAATTCTGGACAGTCTAAAATTTGGCGGTTGGTAAACGATTAACCACGTTGTCTGTTTATTTCAGATCGACACAAGCCACCAATGTCACGTGTGCGAGGTGTTTACAGGTCACGAGGTCTATCCGTGTCGAATTTGCGGGAAGGCGTATCACAAGAGCTGTCTACAGAAGCTGGGCCATTGTCAGGGGCTAACCGAGGTGGCGCTCTTACACTCCGCCAAGATGCCGGCTGGGTGGACCTGCTATGTTTGTGTAAGTAGGACGTTTTGTCAAGCATCTGATGTTATATTTTCTCACTGCCTCTCTCTCTCTCTTTTCTACCTCTCTGTTTATCTCTGTATGTCTCTGTCTCTGGCTCACATTCTGTCTCTTAATTTCTCTCTTTCTCACACACACTTTCTCTCTTTTTCTATCTCTCACACTCTCTATCTCTGCCACACCTTCCGTCTTTCTCTTGAACTCTCTTGAAGCTAGGCAAATTGTGAAGGGCTAACCGAAGTTGCGCTATTACATTCGGCCAAGATGCCGGCTGGATTTACTTGCTATGCTTGTGTTAGTATAACGTTTTGTCAAGAATCTGATGTAATATTCTCTCTCTCTCTCTCACTCACTCTCTCTCTCTCTCTCTCTCTCTCTTTCTCTCTCTCTCTCTCTCTCTCTCTCTCTCTTTCTTTCTCTCTCTTTCTCTTTCTCTTTCTCTCTTTCTCTCTCTCTCTCTCCTCTCTCTGTCGTCAACATTCTATTTCCGAGTAAAAATGAAGGGGAATGACAGATATTCTGAATGCATGGAGTTTTGTGAGGCATCTGATGTGATTCCAGTAACAGAAACTTATGTTGTTGTGAAGCGTATCTAGAATTGTATCAAACATAAGTGATTAATTCGGCACAATACCAAATATTTCGCACGAAGCAAATCCAAGCGTGATCACGTGATCAATGATTACGATATAATACTGACGGCAAATGGCGATGCTCATGAATGAGCAGGTATTTTTCCTTTTTTTTTGTTCTGTCAGGAAACATTCCCATGATAGTCTACATGTAAATGGTTAACTTAATACATTTAGATGTTAAAAAAGAACCATTACACCATTACATATTCCGTCTTTCACCACTCAACAGTTGTGATTTCTCGTGGGAAAGCAAACCCAATATTCGGGAAAAACATTTACAATTACATTACGTTAAACATTACCCATACCTACCTACTTCCGATCAATAATGGACTTGCCCATATATCGTAGAGAGGTAAGAATAGGTACGATGCAGTATATGGCCGAGTTAAACAGGTGAAACACGCTAAATACAACGGTAGGTAACTCTGATCTAAAATTCCAATCACCCCTTTTCTCAGGTATGGTGTAGGTCCAATGCAGTATATGACCGAATTCAAAATAGGTAAACATGTGATATAGGCTTTATTCAACGGTAGGTAACTCTGATTAGATACTCCAATCACCCATTCTCACAGGTATGGCATCGATTGAAACATAAACATAGTATGAGGGCGCAATGGACCTATCGCATGCTAACTACTTACAATAACAACGTCGACTGTCCCAAATTGAAATAGTTCGCAGACGACTTTTCAAAATGTGATGAAATTGAAAAATATTCTTCAGATAGAGCAGAAAACCTTGTGGGAAAAGGAGAAATTGCTCGCCACGAGCAATTCCTCCTTTTTCAACAATATTTTCTAAAGACGTCTGCAACAAAGTGGTAAAATGTCGTCATTGTTTGGGAAAGGGTTACGATTGAGTTATGACTGGACCGCTTAGGGCTACAATGAGGAAATTCTTGCTTATCGACATTTAAAAAAAACCCCAGATACCACGACAAAACTAAAATGCTGTTGAGAACGAATTCAAGCCCAAAACTTACAGTGAAAACTCTCAAGGCTTCGGTGTGCGAGACGACCCCCAAAAAAATTAAATAAAAATAAAGCAAAATTAAAAAAATATCCCCCCCCCCTCTCCTGCTAAAAAGACAAAAAAAAAGACAGAAAAATCATCACTATTCCTGATATCTCCCATGAGTACCTTAAAGATAAATGAGTTTCATTCTATATGCGAGACAAATACCGGGGAATCCCGGGGGCTATCTATCGTTGATATATGTGTTTAGACATATAAGGTCCCTAGATAAAAAGAATAGTATTTTATCTAAAAATCAAAACGCTTTTGAGAACCCGAGAAATGCTCATTCCCCTTATGTTTCATCGATCACTTTTTTCTAAGTGTGTGGTTTGTAGATAAGAATCTAAAATGTATGATTTGGAAGGATACATTAATTTATTCTATATGGGGTTTTACACCGCGTCAACATTATTTCAATTATGTTGTGATCCTCGCCTCTTAACCCTTTCCCAAACAACACATTTTCGACTCTCCCAAACTTAAAGAGTTTGCAGACGACATTTCAAAATGTGATGAAATTGGAAAATAATCTTCTAGTAGGGCAGAAACATTGAGGGAAAAGGAAAAATTGCTCGTTACGAGCAATTTCTCCTTTTCCCTCAATGTTTTCTAAAGTCATCTTTAACAAAGTGGTCAAATGTCGTTATTGTTTGGGAAAGGGTAAATGATGGAGGAAAACTCCATACTCAACTACCCATTGGGCTCGTAAAGCCGGGTAGAACAATTGGCATCCCGTAAGTCAGCCAGGAGATGACGCTTTATGAAAATCTTAACGCCATCATCGGGATTTGAACCCACGCGGAGAAGTACCATGTGATTACAAGGTCATTACTCTAACCAACAGTTCACGAAGGTCCATGGAAGAATATATGATCATATCGTCAATGTCGTTAAGTTTGTCAGTATTAGAACGAGTGCAATCCAGGCTGAAGTATGTAAGACGACGATGTTAATGTCTATATAGCTCAATCATACCTATGTCTATACCATCTTTTCTTGTAGTATTTACATCCTAATTTTATTATTATTGAAGATCGTCATTTAAGCAATATTTAATTTCATGTACAGTATTTCATTCTTGTAAATATGTTCACTTTATTATGTCAACAATGTACCACATGGGCTTATTAGCCTTATAGAATCATATAGATAAACTTTCAAACTTTACAATGTTGTTTTAAACGGCCACAGTCAAAGTAGATATAGTTCTGGGTACAACTTAACTAAAAGACTTAAGGAAGAACATTGCGTAAATCAAAACTTCACATTGATCATAAGTTCAAGTTCAAAAGTTTTATTAGCGTAACTTATACAAGTTGTTGCTTACATATAACATATCATTATGACAAGCACCATAAATTAAAAAAAAAGAAAAAAGAAAATACAGTTAAGTATTTTTGAACATAGTATTTTTTACACTTTTACATTAACATCATTCCTTAAGGAGAAAAGTGTGAAAATGCTATTATTAATGTGTCTATGTATGGGTATACATATATAAAAAGACAATTAACCATTCATATTAGTAATAAATCAACATTATCAAAGCTGGGTAATTTCAGTTTCCCGAACTTGACTCGCTAAATATATAAACTTATTTAAGTTACATACAATTTTCTTCATTTGGTTGTTTAACAATAGTTTGAATTTTTCATAAGTAGTCCATGTATATATGATCATATCTTATACGTTAAACATAAGAAAGAGTATTCCAATATCACACGTCATTGAAAGCGTATAGGAGATATGATTTCAATGATGTGTTTTTTTGAAATATTGAAATATCTCAATATTGAAATTTTAGCAGTTAATTGTTAAGAACCCACGGAGGCATTAAGTAAGATGTGAAGTAAAACGGTACATTAGTGAATAAGACAGCAATCGAGGTACCGTTTTACTAAACAGTTTACGCTTAGGATTTGCGTAAGTCCAAAACAACAGTTACTCTTATTTCGATATTGTGCTAAGCAATATTTCAAAGTAACACGTCATTGGAATCGTCTCTCTGAGACGCTTCCAATGACGTGTCACATTGCAATATTTTACTTTCACTGAAGATATTATCCATGTTTATCAGTCATGACTAACGCAAATATTTTTCTCAAATTGTTTAGTAAAAAGGTACCCGGTTGTTTACGCACGTAAGCCCTTCAGAATGCTTTTGTAGGAGATTTCTGGAGCTTAGTGAATGTCTTGCGTCCTTTATTGGGATGGTCTCAGTGCAAGTGTGGTCAATTGAAACAAGGTCGACTGAAAAGGAAGATCATTAGGTATGAGTTGTCACACTTATCATTGGCCTAACCCACATCGATGCAATTAAGAATGTACATACTTACAAGTTTTGGGCTCCGTAGAAATTTGATGGGATATTCACAAACGTCTATTTTTTTTGGTACAATTGATAAAAAGACATACATTACAATGTTGGTTTCAAATTGCTTTTGCTTTTTTTTATTTAGTTTCCTTGCAAATAACTGTTTAGAAGACACAAAACCTACTATAGTGTTATCATGTCGTGGTAGTAAAAGGAAAGTTGTGAAAGGGAAAATTCTTGAAACTGGTCGTAACTTGATGTCATTTCATGCGTCTCCAAGGACGATCTTACATCGTAAAAGCGCATTTGTCATGAGAGTTTATGGGCGGAAATCTCAAAATATTCCTTTTATGCGGATTATATGAAGATGTCCCCTGACTTCCTGCAAAATTCCTATAGAAGATGTCGAGCCAAAACAAACTTAAATATCTCTCTCTCTCTCTCTCTCTCAATCACCAACAACATATATACAGTCAAACTTGTGTTAAGAGGCCAGTCTATGGGACAGAGTAAATTGGCTGTTTAAGACAGGTTGACTGCTTAACACAAATTGATTTACACTATAAATCTAACAATGGGACTTTCTGTAGTGGCTGTTTAAGGCAGGTTGGTTGCTTAAAAGAGTGGCTGCTTAACACAAGTTAGACTGTATATCGAAATGATATACCTGTCTCTTAGTGACATTTGGATAGAAATCACAATGACGAAATGAAAAACTACTCACAAGGTTTAAAGCGTTCTTTACTTTCATAAAAAAAGTGGTTCCTAAATTAAAAAAAGTTAAGTTTGTAATAACAATCACAGTATTAGTATAATAAGAGTAATCCAATAACGATCATTGAACGCAAATGTTGTTCACTTATCAGTTTATTGACTCACATACAGGGTTTCTAAAACATACAAAACAACTGCTTTCAGATTGCATAAACCTTTTTCAAACGATACACTTATCTAACAAACTTATAAATAGAAGCACTTATAGCCATAATTTCACCAAAAATATCGATCAGTGAAAATAGAGTAACATATAATAACATTAAATGTTAATGCATAGCAAAACAATATATGGTCATGACATTATAGCAGATGCTTTATTTATTATCATTGTTGGGAAACAAGATGCTTGCTTGAAAAAAAAAGCATAACAGGCTTACCCGTTTGAAAACGTCAAGTGATAAACACAAACTATGAAACTACATCAGCAACTAGTTAGAGTGACATTCTGACATTCAGTTTCATCGGTCCACGACTTTTGACGACATTTTGCTCGGCAACTGACCTCGTTTATTCATCAATTGCCATTGTGGAAATGGAGAAATTGCTCGTTTAGAGCAATTCATCATTTTCCCGCATTTGCTTAAACAAACTTCATCAATTTTTCTTCCATCTATGAACAATTATTATCTCAACCTTTCACTGAATACGAGTACCATTGATGTTACAATGTTTTAACTGGTATCACAATACACCTTGTTATACATGATGTATTTATAGAACGATCTCAGCAACCTATTAACAGAGGAAGAACTTACCAGACTAATGGCGGTCTTCGAAGAGCAAAATATACAAAAAGGTAAGCGTAAATATAAATCAAGGTTTAACCCTTTACCAAACGCCAAATTGTCGACTGTTCCAAATTGAAAGACTTTACAGACGACATTTATGAAATGTGAAGAAATTGAAAAACATCTTCTGATAGGGCAGAAAACATTGTGGAAAATTGGGGAAATTGCTCATTTAGAGCAATTTCTCCTTTTCCCATTATGTTTTCCAGGGTCAAATTTTTGGTAATTGGTTATTTGTTAATGATTCAATTTCAATTCATTTTTTTTTCTGTCAACTATTAAAGGCCCTTTCGTAAATTTACATACGCACATGCATGATATAATGTACAGATTGTGACAAACAGTGAAAGCCTAGTAAAGTGAAAGTAAAATTTGAATCAATTAGAATCATTGACTGTTTGGGATCTGGTTTCTATAAGTAAAAGCTTGAATCTAGAAGTTTTGTCACTTATCGAAAGACTTTTATATTGTCTTAGCAAAATAAAATGTTAGAAACGTTTCTTGATCTTCTTCAAAGTCAATATTTGTCTATGTATTAAGACCTTCGATTTGTATATGTTTCTGTCACGAGAAGTTTGATGTTCATTAACACTTTTTAGAAAATCGCCGTGGTCGTCACCTGATCAAATATTGGCATTTAGGCGTCAATCATTATTTGCCGAACATCTGATGTGCTCAATTTGTGTTATACGATGTCGAGATAGACGGAAAAGAGACGGAATTGTCCGTTTTACCGAATTTTCTTTTCTTTTGACACGATATTATCGTAGCCTGGGGTCCTGGCCCATGCATTCCCACAGTCGGCCTAATGCAGGGTATACGTAAGGGACAGGACCCAACCATTTATTGAAAAAACTTAGCTTAATGGTGTGTGTGTGTGGGTGTGTATCTTGAAGACTGGTTCTTGGCACAATTCTTTGAAAGCAATCGTTGTTGAACGGATATCGTCACTGTCCGACTATGGTCTTTTTTTACTCGTGTGTTAAGTTCAACATTGATATACAATTCAGTTTGGTTAGAACTACATCACAGAAATGTCAGACACTGAAAATGTTAGCATACATTAGGAATTTAAGATAGAATACAAATAATCCGCCATTTTTATATTTTCGTCGGACTACTTCGGTCGTTCTCGGTAGAAATCGTTCGTAACCGGAACCATTCGGTTTGATGCAAATAGTTTCGGCCGAGACATATGTTCAGTGCAAATAGTCCCGCCCCAGTCCGAGAACGACCGTTCCTAAGGTTCCTTAATGGCGGATTATGGGTATTCTACCTTAATCGACCGGTTTATAACGTCAATACTGTTGCAGAACAAAAGCTAGTTTCGGATGTACACCAAATTAAATTGCAATCATCGTTTTGAAATTTACATACTTAGACTAGGAGAGCAACATCGCAATCCAGTTTTCATCATAATTTCAATCTACAAAAGGGCGGTGCATGAAAGAGCTATTTGCATCGAATCAATATTTTAATTTACGTTAAAAAAATAATTATGTCAAACAGTGAATTACAAACACAAAATATACAAGTTATGACAAAAGAGCCTTGCCACAAGTTCTCACAACATACGATTTGGCCATACCCTATTGAAAAAATACTTACACGTATGTCTTCATTTGTACTTTAGATTGTAAATCATGATAGTTTTACAAAAGAAGATAAGGCGTATTCAAAATGTTTTGGTCCGGCTATTTATCAATAGATACCGAATTAATAGATTACATATGGCGCTTAATCACGTAGAAGGCTGATTTTAACTTAACCCTTTCCCAAACAACAAATTTTCGACTGTCCCAAATTGAAAGAGCTTGCAAACGACATTTCAAAATGTGATGAAATTGAAGATTATTTTTCAGATAGAACAGAAATCCTTGTTACGAGCAATTTCTCCTGTTGGTTAGTGCATAAGGGGAAAGAGAGGCTATATTGAATTTTGTTTCGATTATTTTGAAAAAAAAATCATAACAGAGGCTTTTATCTTATTACCTCTATACCTTTCCTACTTTTTTCATTGTTTCAAAAAATGTAGTTGGATTCTGTGTTCTTAAAAGGTTTTATTAAGAGAATTAGTTTAAAATAAGATCTATTTCTAACAATAACAGGTCCATTTTTCAGCATGTATCTCGTTTAGTTAGCCTAAAAATCGGTATTCATTATCAATAATATGTTACTGAGTGCCAGTCCAATGTGTATACTCGTCTGACGAGGTATTTTAGACTTGCTCTATGATTAACATTCTAAAACCCTATATTTCATAACGTAATCTACGAGGTGGCAGTCAAACAATTTGACCAATGAAAAGCGTCTGCAGGTGCTCGTATCATCTCAACTGTCAAATCGCTTTTGTTAAAAAACCGACCCTGTTTATTCCCTCAAACATTTCTTTTAACCGCTTACGCATTGATTGTATAAAGTTGTTTATGATAAAATGATAATTAATACATGCAGCGATTCAGTCTTTAGTCCATCGCCTATAAATTCAATTTTGATCGACGAAAATAACAAAGAAAACGATAGGTGTTACGGTCTTAGTGCCGATGAAAAAGCGGGTTTCAGCCTTTAGGCAGAATTATCTAAATTCGATCCTTTAAATCACCTACTTTCTTTCGGTAAAGTAACATTTCACAATCAGAAAGTATTTATACAGATGCTTTTATTGTTATATTGTTAAAAGCAAAAAGATAATCACTAAAACACTTCGATCAGTTTCTATGCGATTCGTCCCATATTATGTTCGTACCGTACATATAATTTCAGGTCACTTGGCGCGATAGCATCAATAACAAGCCTTTATGTGATGCGAAAACTGTGTTTCAATAATGACAGTAGCAAAGCATCTGTAAAATGCTAAGATTTGGTCTTTTTGTAGTTCAAATTAGGTCAACAGAATGTCACACGTCCAACTCTCTCTTAAAAGTGTTATGTGTAATCGTTTGTTTAGGCAGAAATACAAATGTGTCTTCCACGCGAAGTTGGTGCACATCACTTTACATGATGAAACATTCAAAAAGGCTTGGATTGGTCGGTGCTAATAAAGAAATTTTCACTTAAAAGTTGTAGTTTGCTATAAGTGGTGCCTCAAAGATATTAAGTAATAAGTAGACAGTTTGTTAATTGCTTTTCTCTTGCAATGGTTTCATTTAAACAATATTGCAATTAAAATATTGTCTTCATATCTTGTAAAAGCTGCCTTCTTTAAGCTTCCTCGTTCTTTACAATTGAACATGAGCAAACAAGATTGTTGCCTTTCCCCTAAAGAATTTCATAGTAGATATACGTTATCTTCAGTAATTTGTCATACATTTTTTAACCTTTCGTTAGTACTACTGAAAACATGGTAGAGTGCTTCTAAGATTATGATTAAATTGATTGTTTTATTGAAAAAAAAAAAAAGGATCAAGTGTGAAAATAATGGGAGAAAATGTGCTTCGTTGTAACGAATTTCTCATTCCGTCACAATGATTTCCAACCGTCATAAAAATGACAAGTTTCGGGTCTATCAGTTTAATGATAGTTGGTAGTCATTTAAAGAAAATGATGAATGGTGCAGCTTTCATGAACAGTTTCATTGTTTAAGTTTTTTTGTATATGATAATTTAATTATCCAATTTGTAAGCATAAATTGACACCAATTACAAAGTATGATAAATAATATACAGAAATTGCTTGTATTGAACATTTTTTCTTTTGCCTCCTCAATAGATTCTAGCTTCTGCTGCAAGTGTGTTATCGAGTGTTCGTTTGACATCTGACTTCCAAATTCAATATCTTTAAACAAGCAGTTTCCAATACATATTTTGTGTTGGCAAACAATGAAAACAATTACAGACAACTTTCATAAAAGTTTAGAAAGACTCAGTTTCTGTATGGGTTTGCTGGTTAAATTCTTCTGTTGCATATTTCTTAACACATTTGATCATATTGAAATTAGATAGTTTTCCAAATTGAAAACACCTGCACAAAATTAATATTGAGAACTTTGGAAGAAGCCATATTGATAAACGGTAAAGATAAGTATTAAAAGCCATATCTTGTTTTGTTACAATGCCTTTAAAGTTGCTGGTTTCATAATGTCATGTGCAATTGTTTTCATTAGCCGAGTAAGAGGCTCTTTCTAACGGGTTTGAATGACAAGATAAGTTTGTACGTAAAATAAATAAATTTCTATTATATTCCTTTCATGTTTCGTTGGATGTTTTGTTTAGGAAGAACAATCAAAACAATTTTTGCGGGCTACTTTGAGGCTTGCATCAATTTTCTCTTGTCGTCTACTGGAGACAAAAGCTTATACATACAAACCTCATGCGGGTAATTCATCGCCTATTACCATGTCCTAATTCTACGTAAAGTACTAACCGATCGATACTAATTGTATTTCTAACGGAGACCGCCATTTCTAACGCCTCCTGAATGGTACACCGCAATAAGCTCCGCCTCATTTGAAAGTGGGTAAGCAAGAAAAGTACTTTGTATTGGTCCAACGCAGTTAAGGGCCGAGTTTAATAATGAAAATGGGTGATTTAGGCTAAATGCAAAAGAAGGTAGATAACCGTTTATATTCTAATCACCCCTTATCTCAGGTATGGTATCGTCCGATGGAATCATTAACATCGGACGAGATATTGATTGACCTACATGTGTACCTGTTAGTTTAAACTTATTTATTAAACATTGATTGTGAAACGAGTACTTACAATTGAGATCAATCACCCTCAATTCTGCTTCCTGTATATGTAACAAGTACTCGCGCCGATTGTGGATTATAGAAAGTTCGCTAGGCAGATCCCGCTTTTCACGGGATTCGAACTCACGACCCTCGCGTCCAGAAGCCGACGCTCTACCACTCAACCATTGTCCTCCTGTATACTTGTTTAGCTTGTAATTACAAGATAAAAACAAAATGAATGAAAAACACCAACACACACTTTTATCCTCGTTTGCACACAGGCTTACCTACGTCAAAAGACGAGTTCATGAAGTTTGCGAGAAGTCTCTCGAAGAATCTCTGCGATGGCGAGCTGTCAGACGACCTGCTCGGAGAGATAGAATTCAAGTTCGATATACTCGACTATCACAAGACGGGCGCCATACCCTGGCACGACTTTCTCAACTACCAGACGATCGTATTGATGGAACACAGGAAAATGGTACGTACATAGAGAATTGACTCGTAGAGAGAAAAAACAACCAGACCCAAATATTTGCCGATGGATATATAGAGAATAGATGGTTGGCGTCTTGAATCGGAAATGTTATTGGAAAAGGCTAAGGAATATCATCCGGTGAGCCGATGCCGAGCCCGATAACCTTTCTCATTCCAACACAACAACACTCTATTTTTGATTATCCTATAACCTACATGGATTCAAAATAAACTGACAAAAAAGGAAAAACACCACGAACAAATGGAAACAAATCGTAATATCAATACCGACAGGTGCGCACATCAATCACGTGATCTAATGACGGATATCAACAATGTTAAACGATTCCCTGTTATCGCCCCGAACATTGGTCTGGTGACAGAATAATGTACACTACGAGGGTTCACTGCAAGACTATAATTAGTCCTTCAGCTTCGCTAGGGAATGACTCGAATCTTTATTAATAACTATCATACAATGCGAGGGTTTGTCGATGGATTACGCAAGCGTTCAGTGCAATACGAATGTAAGTCGTTCACTTTGTAAATGTCTGACCAAAATGTTATGTTGATAGATATTATACTGTTGTCCTTCAACTTTAACAGGGACTGAATCAAATGTGTGTCAATGGATATTATACAATACGAGGGTTAATTAGAAAATGACTGACGCAAATGTGTGTCAGTGGATATGATATAATACGGAGGCTCACTGCAAGATTATAGTAAGTTCTTTCTATAAGTGAGTTATAGAGAATAGATGGTTGGTGTCGTGAATCGGAAATGTTATCGGGCAAGGCTTAGGAATATTATCCGGTGAGCCGAAGGCGAAACGGATATTAATCCGAAGCCGAGCCCGATAACTTTTCCAATTCAAAGACACCAACCATCTATTCTGTTTATCCTGTTACCTTTATGTATTCTTTAAAAAAAAATGTAAATAAAACACGAGAAAAGAAAGAAAAAGTAAGTAGAGAATGGTGTTAACATGACGTCATGGCGCTCTAATGACGTCATGATTCGTCACGTGCATGTGTTACATTGTTAGTGCCGGATATCGCAAATGTTATACGGCACCTAGTTATCGGTCCCAAAATGACACTAATGACAGGATAAATTCCTATCTCTGTTAAACAGTGTAAAGCCTTTTAGGTAGGACATTAAACTCAAAATACAACTGTGCATAATATTTCCTTCCATGATTTGAACAATAAAAACCGTGCCACGGTGTTACATGAAGGCGTGAGGTACTTTGAAATGATAACAATAATTAATCAAAATAAATCGTGACCAAGGCCATGGTTCCCGGTTTATATGTATGTAATCAGTTTCGACTCAAAAGTACAATTCAATTATTAGGTACATCTTTTGTGTGGTGGGAAATCTATGCTCCTGCAATGCATAGTCATTAAGCTTATGCCTCTTATGGTTTCCAACTTTGATGGACGTTTAACCTTCAATAACAAATGGGTTTAGGCTTAACTTCTTTTTTTATTTCTTTACCAAGTCCGTGCACTTAAAATCAGTCACTGCTGATGTTATTTAATTCTAAAGAACCCTTTCACATTGCAGCGTCGCAGAACAAAATTAAGTTTTCCGAGCCAATAAAACTCTCTCTGTAAATATATCTTTACGTTTCTTACGACACTTTGGCGAGCAATAAACTTACATTTTTAAAAAGCACATTTTTCGGTCGGTCTTGGTACCTGTACTTACTTATAGGCTTTATCTATTTAAATGGGGTTAAACGTCGAGTCAACAATGTTTCAATTATGTTACGGCTTTGCTGGATTTACTGATACATGTACTAGACTAGTGCTCTGAATAATCTTGGTAAAGGAAACTCAGACGGTATCAAAGGTACCGGTGGGGTTGTAATACTATGACATATAACCAATATCCAATATGCAAACACGTATCATGTAATGTAAAAATACGCAAGGGGGCCTCAATGGCCTAGTCGTTAGAAGCCAGGGTATTGTTTTGCTAACATATTTGCGTAAGTCATAACTGATACATATGAATATTATCATCAATGAAAGGAGAATATTGCAATTTGACACGTCATTGGAAGCGTCTCGGAGAGACGATTCCAATGATGTGTTACTTTGAAAGATTGCTTCACCAAATATCGAAATAAGAGGAATTGATGTTTTAGACTTACGCAAATCTTAAGCGTAAATTGTTTAGTAAAGACGATACCCAGAACTTCAAATCAAATGACCCCTCTTTACGTGAGTTCAATTGCCGATAGCAGAATGCCGATGGTTCTACCCGGCCTGACAAGCCCTATTGGACAGTTGATTATGGGGTCTTCCTTCGTCTTTGATTGTTGGGCATCGCAATATAGCAGGAACAAAAGACGCGATTTTAACCCTTTCCCAAACAATAACGACATTCGACCACTTTGTTGCAGACGACTTTAGAAAACATTGATGGAAAAGGAGAAATTGCTCGTCACGAGCAATTTCTCATTTTCCCACAATGTTTTCGCCCTATCAGAAGATTGTTATCCAATTTCATCACATTTTGAAATGTCGTTTGCAAACTCTTTCAATTTGGGTCGGTCGAAAATATTGTGTTTGGGAAAGGGTTAAGCCGTAGATTATTTTTCAAATCGATAGCGAGGTGCTCTATAATATTTTGTGACAATAGGCACTAACCGTATCATTCGGAACACTTCGGCCATTTTTAAAATAACCTCGGAATTAATGGTGAGCCAGTTTGAAGCCGTGTATTGCAGAGTAGATACGATTGAGAAAATATGAAAACACAAATGCGTTGATATGGTAATGTTAAATGAAATTATTAAAAGATGAACAGCATGCAATTGTGATATCTAACCAATTTGTTTGTATTTACATAACTACGAGTATTCAGTCCATGTGCGTATGTTGTAATCAAGAGTGTTATCCGGTGGAAAACAGCCATATTTCCCCAGGATTTCTCGTGTATTCATAAACTTCCCACGAAGTACATGTATATCTACCGGTTTGTGCCCCAGATTGCTGAGTAGATACGATTGAAATTAAAAAAAAACACACACAATCTCCTGATAATTGCTCGTTAAGACGTTTTCCAGAGTCGTTTGCAACAAACTGGTCACATTTTGAAGTTTCCTACACCTTGTCCCACAACACTTCCGGTTCAAGACAACAGCCATCTATTCTCCACATATCTAGGCGGGGTGATCACGTGACCAATGTTTACGAAAGATGTCCGAACAAGATGGCCGCCTCACAGGTGTATTTGCTTTTTTCAGCATATTATTTTTGTTTTCAACTATTTTATATACGCCATGTTCCGCTCATCAACCTTCCGGTTCTGGTGGAATATGGTGGAATATGGTAACACAAGGTTTATAACGGTGTTACGTCTAACACTCGGTAGATGTTTCGAAGTCGAGGGGTGATGATTTTAGGTCATTCGCATACCTCGACTCGAAATTCTCTGCGGTGTCTTTGAGCGAATGGCACGACCAACATTCAACGGCCATCCATTCCAGAAAATGGATCGTCGGAACATGGCGTATATGAAATTGTGGAAAACAAAAGTAACAAGCTGTAAAATGCACAAATACCTGCCCATTTATGGGCGCCGCCATTTGCAATCTGTTATATATCGTAAACATTGATCACGTGATCGCCCCGTTTGTTTATTGTCAGAGTGTTTGGCTCTTTCCTTGTTTGAACCCATATAGGGTAGAAGGTATGAAAAATAGATGGTTGGTGGCTCTTAATCCTTTCCCAAACAATAACGACATTCGACTACTTTGTTGCAGACGACTTAAGAAAACATTGTGGGAAAAGGAGAAATTGCTCGTAACGAACAATTTTTCCTTTCCCACAAGGTTTGCTGCTCTATCTGAAGAATGTTCTTCAATTTCATCACATTTTGAAATATCGTCTGCAATCTCTTTCAATTAGGGACAGTCGAAATTGTATTGTTTGGGAAAATGTTTAAAGGACAGTTCGGCTTCGGATTATGACCCGATACGCCCTCGGCTCACAGTTTTATATTCCTACACGTTGTCCAATAACATTTCCATTAGAATACAACAACCATCTACTCCCCATTATATCGGTGAGTGCGTGTTTTTCAGTCAACACTGGTGCCTTTCCTAACGAGTCGAGAGGTTGAACTAGCCAGACGGGTGTTCCATAAGTTCGACAAAGACCATACCGGCAAGATACTGTCACGGGTAGCTAAACAAGTGCTCCATGCGTGGTATAAACTGTTCTACACCCCGGACGGACCGTGTAATGGGTGAGTCAAATCTACTTTAACCCTTTTTCCAAACAATACAATTTCGACTGTCCCTAATTGAAAGAGTTTGCAGACGACATTCCAAAATGTGATGAAATTGAAAAATATTCTTCAGATAGAGCAGAAAACCTTGTGGGAAAAGGAAAAATTGCTCGTCACGAGCAATTTCTCCTTTTCCGACAATGTTTTCTAAAGTCGTCTGCAACAAAGTCGTCAAACGTCTTTTTGTTTGAGAAAGGGTTAAACATATTTTGTATTTAACATTTAAGGTGACTTATAGGCCTATTGGGCCGGGTGCTATTTTTTTCTTCCATTTCCGTTAACCATGTTTATTAACATGTTGTATCTGCACAAGTCACTATAATAAAAAAATTATTATCTTATTTTATTGCCCAAAGTATACATAACCATAAAGTAGAAGTTTAATTCAAATCATGATTAGTAAATGGGTTGAGCTACAAGTTCTGAAACTTAGTTACAGCTGTCCCCTTCAGGTATATAAGTGATCATGACAGTTTTCCATTACATTCTTAACAAGTCAAATGTTGGGGTGTTGCGTTTTTAACGTTTTAATGGAGTCACTTCCGGGTCGTAGTACAAACAAGTGGTCCCGTTTAAAACACTTGAAATTAGGCTTCTGATGCATAGTCTCACTAGTAAGAAATGAATTAATTTGTTTCTTGTCAAAACCATAAATCAGTAGGTGTACTTTAACAATTCAATTCTTTATTGTCAATCATCGACAAAATTTGTCTATGGCCATTTACAATAACATAGAATATGGCTTCGACACAAGAAAAGATGATCAACAAACATTGAGCACAATATACAAAAAATGAAATTTCAAGAACGTTGATACTATAAGAATTGAGAAAGTCGGTAGTTAAGGAACAGCAATAGTGTTTAAAGTTTCATCACGAATAGCAAAGCTCTCTGAAAGATATTTACAAATGCTTTGTATAGACTTTTTGGCGTCGACATTAACTGCATGCAAATATTGGAATTAGTCCGTAGTAGCTACAAAGATGCTTTCTGCGTATTTGGGTGTACCTGGAACATTCTAATAAAAAATGGTATTCATTTTCAACTAACCCTGACGATTTACTGAGGCAAGACAAATGGTGCAATGGTAGAGCGTCGACCTCATGACCCAAGGGTCGTTGGTTCGGATACCGTGAGTAGCGGGATCTGCGTTGCGTGCTTTCATAAATTCACATTCGGTGCGAGTACTGGTTGTTTCCTTATTATCAAGCAGAATCGAGAGTGATTGTCCTAAGTTGAAAGAGCTTGCTTCACAATCGATGTAAACTAAATATGTTTAAACTAACTGGGGTCAACAAGAAAGGTCTTAATGTACGCACTTGTTGGTGTTAACCATACACTGTAAAGCATGATAAACCGTTTAGGTAGAGAAACATACACTTTTATGTATTGTAAATAACCTTTAGATATGTTTTATGTTTAAATAAAGTTTGTTTTGTGTTATGTAACAAATACGAAGGCGCAATCTATTACGTATCATTGTCGGGTATTTTGTCTCAATAGCTTTCAATCTTTGTATCCAAGCTCTAGCGTAAAATCGATTTTTGGACCAAGAGTGCGTCAGCACCTTAGTCTTTTGAATTTTCATACCACTTTTTGAGGAACGGTACTTTATCGATACACAAACAACGGTCTGACCCCAATTACTCATTAAATATCCGCCTTCACTGTGCGGACTAGTACCTGCTTGGAACTAGGAATATAGTTCAGATTTACTCGATTTGTTTTGCTCTGTATTATTATAACTGTTGCCTTATGGGAAATCGTATAATGTGCTGATGTTCGAAAAATAGACTATCGTTCAGTCGAAAGTTCACAGAAATTATAATTATAATAATGGTGGTATAAGGAGCAGCTGTTTTCCTCGAGATATTGCCCAAAGAAATTGTCAAATGTATCCTCAACCATCTTGCTTTTAACGCAACTTAGTCCTTCAGCGCTATCAGCGCTTTTATTTAGTTTTGTTACCAATTCGCAATATTGCGAATTCCTGGCAGACACTTTCAGTTAAAAAAGATATAGCATGCTACTTTATTGTTTACCGAGAGCTGCAAAGACGCCATCCCCTATTGACCGTTTTGATATATTCACCAGGCGTTTGAATACAACAAATGTGATCCGTCAAAACAGCGCCATTTGCATAGTTACACATATATTGATACAAATACTATATAACAAACACAATAAACGAAGAAACAATCTCATTTCAAATTTGCAAAATCAGCAGAAAGATGGATAAATAAGTAAAGGACTTCTATATAAAAGAACATTTATCAATGGACTCGGGGACTTCACCATATTTGTCTCCCGGGGGGAATATCTGGAGAAATGTCAGGTTATGTTGACACCGTCTATGTCTATTTGAAGAGATACTTGAAGGTAGCATCAATAGATCACACCACTCTCCCGGGATTTTTTATTAGTGTTAGTGGAATTTCAAGCTTACGGAATGGCTATGTATCCACCTTAGTACACTACTGGGACGAATCATAATGTAATATGAACACATTTCGTTGATAATGTCACTGCAGTTTAAAACAAAAGCATGAGTTTCAAAATGGCGGATTCAGGGATAATTTAAGGGTTTTGCATCTCTTACACATTAAAATCTAAAAATACCCATTATTTCATTTCCTATGCATCCCCTGGAACCATTGAATGAAAGAAAACATTAATTCGTGTCAATGGCTGGAATCAATTGTAAAGCTTTTAATTTCGTACTTTTAATCACCTACCTATTTGGAGAGGTTCTTTTTCCTTATATGAGACAGAAATAAGACCAAGTGGTCTGAGAAGTTTGAATCATTGAGCTAAGTTTTGTCCAAATGAAGTCTGGAAAAAAGGACCCATTGTTTACCTAAAAAAACAACTGTTTCAAATCAGATGCATCCCCAGAACTCATTGTTCTAATTTAAAAAAGAATATACATACAGTTCCACTGTTACTATGGAGCATTGCCACACAATCCTGGGACTTGTCCTGGTGACTACTTTGGAAACAATTCTTCGAAGAAAAAAAAAGGAAATACTTGCCCTAAGTAAACCTTCTTGTTGAAAGGGATTTTGTCTCCCAAAGGACTCTTCCCCATTGTTAATTTTTTTTTCGACTTAACCTATTACCGAACAATAACGACATTTGACCAGTTTGTTGCAGACGACTCTGGAAAACTAAGCGAGCAACCTTTCCTTTACCCACAATGCTTGCTGCCCTACAAGAAGATTATCTTATTAGGTTAAACCCTTTCCCAAACAATAACGACATTTGGCAACTTTGTTGCAGACGACTTTAGAAAACATTGAGGGAAAAGGATAAATTGCTCGTGACGAGCAACTTTTCCTTTTCCCACAATGTTTTCTGTCCTACAAGAAGACGAGCTTTCAATGTCATTCCATTTTGAAATGTCGTCCGCAAACTCGTTCAATTTTGGACAGTCGAACATTTGGTGTTGGGTAAAAGGTTAAGTATAACATCCCACTTTTCCCATGGAACTAGCTTTGCTGACCCAATGCTTTCACCACGTTACTTTGGAAAACGATTACACTTTCTGTTACAATTTGAACATATCGGGTTTATCCAATGAAAACGCCTCTGAGATAATAAGGATGACGCCATTTTGTTTCCCGCGAGAACGGCGTCACTTCACTTTCGTTTTTAAAATTAGATCTTAAATGTGAAATTTACAAAGTCGTTAAATGTGATTGAGGAAACAACTATACATGTCACAACAACAATTTCGCCATTTGGTATGAGTAACTGATAAAAAATGATTTAAAAGGATGTCCAACACTTTCATACATATTGAACTACTAAAAATGCACGCTTAGAAAATGTGTTGTACACCTAAGGCAGATTTACCCGAAAGATTGTAACCCTACACTTATATCCGAGGTGTATTTCACAGCTCACGGAAATACACGAGTAGTTCCAATTGTCTCTGTTACAGATACGCCCTCCTTTCGGACGACGTTCTCGGCACAGACATGTTGGATGGTATTGGTGATGATGATGACGATACAATGAATTGATTAATCATTTATCTCTAAACTCTGTTACAGATACGCCCTCCTTTCGGACGACGTTCTCGACACAGACATGTTGGATGGTATTGGTGATGATGATGACGATACAATGAATTGATTAATCATTTATCTGTAAACTCTGTTACAGATACGCCCTCCTTTCGGACGACGTACTCGGCACAGACATGTTGGATGGTATTGGTGATGATGATGACGATACAATGAATTGATAAATCATTTATCTGTAAACTCTGTTACAGATACGCCCTCCTTTCGGACGACGTACGCGGCACAGACATGTTGGATGGTATTGGTGATGATGATGACGATACAAGGAATTAATTAATCATTTATCTGTAAACTCTGTTACAGATACGCCCTCCTTTCAGACGCCGTTCTCGGCACAGACATGTTGGATGGTATTGGTGATGATGATGACGATACAAGGAATTAATTAATCATTTATCTGTTAACTCTGTTACAGATACGCCCTTCTTTTCGGACGACGTACTCGGCACAGACATGTTGGATGGTATTGGTGATGATGATGACGATACAATGAATTAATTAATCATTTATCTGTAAACTCTGTTACAGATACGCCCTCCTTTCGGACGACGCACTCGGCACAGACATGTTGGATGGTATTGGTGATGATGATGACGATACAAGGAATTAATTAATCATTTATCTGTAAACTCTGTTACAGATACGCCCTCCTTTCGGACGACGTTCTCGGCACAGACATGTTGGATGGTATTGGTGATGATGAAGACGACGACAGAAGAGACAACTCTGACCATGATGACATGGATGATGACGACTTGGATTCTGACGAGTAAGTATTCAACATCATCGAATTGTTCGTCGATGTTGTTGTTATTACTTGTTTAAACTTATTTATTTTACATCGATTGGGAAACAAGTCCTTACAACTTAGATTAATCACTCTCGATTCTGCTTCCTAGTTACATAACCAGTTCTCGCGACCCTCTTGTCCAGAAGCCGACGCTTTGCCCCTGTCCTCCACAATCTGATTACTTGGTATCAGTAATGTTTCTCTTATTTGAGTTATGCCCGACTTAACCCTTTACCAATCGAAATGATTTCGACTGTCAAAAATGGAAAGAGACCGCAGTCGACATTTCGAATTGATATGAAATTTAAAGATAATCTGCTGATGGGGCAGAAAAAAAATTAAGAGCGATTTCGCCTTTTTCCTTCAGTAGATTTCCAAAAGCCTAACTATCTGCTTATGTTTTATGAGGAAAGATACTCGTAATAGCAAACATGCTAGATAGCAGGCCAGCCACCAAATTTCTTGGTGGCTGGCCTCGATCTACCCTGTTTGCATAAGCATGAAATCGATTCCAGCACTATAAGGATTACCCGCCGTCATCTCACAAGTACGATGGCTGAGATACACTAGGATACCCGAGATAACCCTTTACCAAACGCCAAATTTTCGATTGTCCCAAATTGAAAGAGTTTGCAGACGACATTTCAAAATGTGATGAAATTCGAAAATAATCATCTGAAGGGGCAGAAAACATTGTGGGAAAAAAAGAAATTGCACGTTACGAGCAATTTCTCCTTTTCCCTCAATATTTTTCTGAGTCGTCTGCAACAAAGTGGTTGAATATCGTTATTGTTTGGGAAAGTGATAAACCAAACTTACCTCCCAAAGGTAATCGATAGTGTCTATCAGTTACCGTGACAAACCCCAACGATTCTCGGCATCTAGTCTTGTCGATTTTTGTTGGGACCGGTTCCACGGTGATGACCAGATTCAAACCTCGTGATAGTTTTCCCTTAATGTTTTCCAGAGTCGTCTGCAATAAAGGGGTTAAATGCCGTTATTGTTTGGGAAAGGGTTAAACCTCCAAATACTAACAGGAAAACTATTTGGGACAATATACATACTTAATTTACCGGCACATTCAGCAAATAGAACAAATTAACATTTTACTTTTTAACCAGCTTTATAAATTTCATTAATTTTATATTTTGTGCTCCTTGATCAAGATAGTTATACAATTCAGCTTGGTCAAATTTGTCTATGGTCAATATTTCCAAATGTCAATTGTGGGATTTTGTGCATAGAACCTCGATACTTACAAACCTTGTTCGAAACGACGTGATTTGATTGTAATGTTTTATAACATTTCGAACACAATAAGAATACCTGTCAAAAGCAAATATTAGCAAAACAAAGCGGCAATATTGTTGATGCATTGTGTATTTCTGCAGAATAATATCATACTATATGACAAAACAGTACTTTAGTGTGAAACTTGTTTAATTCACTTTGAAACAAGATTATGGTCCACGAGCAATAGTACATATACTTTTTAGGCCAACGTCCTTCGGATAATACAACAAAAGGACTGTCATTGCATCACAAGTTCAAGTATTTTACATTATACATGTATTAATGAATTAAATATGAGCAAACATGAAACAACAGTAAATGTGTTACATATATGCACATTATATTAAAGGTATAGGTGGTTACACCATGTTGTAGTTCTGATTTGTTTTTCATGTATAATCCATTACTAGGCTTACCTATTGAAGCGCCCCATAAAGGGACACTCCAACAACACCTGAGGTATCGTAGGGGTTCGAACCCAAGAGCCTTGAGTTCCAAGACAGCTAATTTAATTACCGGAACTCACTGGACTCTTTTGAACTCCTTTAACAATTCAAGTACATCCTTTCTTACGTTATTTAGTGGTTGTGGTGTTGAACTTGCACCCCGGTTTGACCCCTACATGCGCGACTGGCGTTTGCAGGAGAGCTTCTTGTACTAAGCAAAACACCCCGGGACCCTAGCCTTATGCTCGAGAATTCAAGGAATGCCGTAACAATTTTAATAAACCCAGAAAAAACACAGCATATCCTACACAAGACATAACGAAATTCTTCACATACATCAACATAAAGGATCATTTGTAGTGATTTATTTGGCCCACAACCTACTGAATTCTTTTTCCTCACTAAATGTGATTTATCTTACCCGTTTACTTCCGAATTCTATTTCATCTCTTTGCGCAATTTTCTTTTTTTTCACATGCTAGCATTTTCTCTTTTCTCACTAAAAAGCGATTCACTTTTTTCTACATTCTACAAAACTTTCCTTACTTGATATGCATACTACCGAATACTCTCTTCTCAATTAAATGAGATTTATTTTTATTCATTTAGATCTTCTACTGAATTTGACTTTTTCACTAAAATGCGATTTATTTTATCCACATACTACCCACGTTTTTTCTTTAAAAAAATCAGAGTTATAACCACCCATTTCTCTCTCACTAAAATGCGATTTATTTTATATTCATACTAACCGCTTTTCTTTCTCACTAAATGCGATTAATTCTATCCACATATTACCCACTGATTTTCTCACTAAAATGCGATTTATGTTTATTTATTTTCTCACTTAACACTTCTTTTAAACTATCATAAAGAACTATACATTGCGAAATATTATCCTTGTACTATTTTATCACTAAGGAGCGATCTCTTTTTATCGACATACAACCAAATCCTATTTTCCCCAATCCAATGCGGTTTGCTTTTCATCTGAATATATCCTTACTCACATTCCAGGACCCTGTCGTGGGACGACTACCTGTCGGTACAGGCGATTCACAGCATAGCCATCCGGCCGAACAAGACGAGGGTGCCGGTCGGGGATCGAACCTGGCTTGAGAAGGTCATCATCTCGTACAACCATGAGGCCACGCTCTCGCCGGATAACGACCGATTTGACGCCATGAGTGATTCTTCCGGTTTATCGAGTGCAAGTCTGGAGCAGTTATTGTGACGTGCGTGTGTGTGTATTTGTGACCATCATTACTACTCGGGCATTTCCGTGAGCTTAGAAATACACCTCGTTCGTAAGTTTAAGTTATTACGACGTGTGGATGTGTGTATTTGTGACGATCGTAACTTCTCGGGTTTTTTCGTGAGCTGAGAGATACACCTCGTACGTAATCGTAAGTCATTATGACGTGTTGATGTGTGTTTTTGTGACAATCGTAACTACCCGGGTTTTTCCGTGAGCTGAGAAATACACCTCGTACGTAATCGTAAGTTATTATGACGTGCGGATGTGTGTATTTGTGACAATCGTAACTACTTGGGTTTTTCCGTGAGCTGAGGAATGCACCTCGTTCGTCAATCGGAACTACTCGGGTATTTCCGTAAGCTGAGCACACTTCATACATCAATCGGAACGGCTCGGGGTTTTCCTTGAGCTTAGAAATATATACACATCTCGTACGTAAGTGTAGGGGTAAAATATCCCCGGCCAATAAGAACATATTTCCCGTGTTCACCCACGTTGAGTAGTTCATTTTATATGATGGTGTTGAACATAAGAAGTTTTTCCTTAATAAAATTAAACGCCTTTTCAAGGACCACATTTAAGATATATTTGTGAAAACGAAAGAAAAGTGACGTCAGTCTCGCGGGAACTAATATGGCGACATCCACATCATGTCAGAGGCGTTCTCATTGGATAAACCCGATGTGTTCAGATTGCTCGTACGCAAGTGTAGGGTTACAATGTTTCGGGTAAAACGGACCCGATTAAGAACACGTTTCCTATGTTCATCCACGTTGATTACTTCAATTAATATGAAGGTGTCGAACATCATTTTAAATCTTTATGTTTGGTCAGTACGTGAAATTTCTTAATCAAATTAAATGACTTTTAAGGTTTAACGTTTGGGATCTTAATCAGGAAACGAAAGTACAATGTATGAAGTCTCGCGAGAAACACTACTGCGGCTTCTATATTCTTTCAGATGTGTTTTCATTGGATTAACCCGATGAGTTCAGATTGTTTTGTGAGTGTAAAGGAAAACTGTTCGCAGTTATTTCCCTTTATTGGATTGATCATAACCACCATAACTGTCACATTACCATCTGCTAAGAAACGAAAATGGCGTTTTAAAATGGCAAACACCAATTTGTAAAGAAAAATGAAATATTTTTCAACTTAACTGGTAAGAAATTATTGTTACTAAATTAACTTATTTGTCTGGTAATAACTTAAAACCAATACCATCATTTATATTTAATTCAAATAAGGACCTTATTGTGTCAGTGGTCAATGCAGCGCAATATTGGGAGTCTGATGACAGGAATTTGCGCATATTGGTCACCATTCTTCAATCATGTGTAATCGCGTAATAATGGCGCGATTTCTTCAAACAAACCAACGAAATATAATGGCTCAAGTATGAGTTGATGATGACTACTTAAAGGTGACCGGTCGATAAATGGCATTTAAAGGAATTTTCATAATTCCATTTTTTCCGTTATATGGGAATATGTGACTTGTCATATTTGAAATCAACAAGAGAACATTATAAATAGCGGGAACATTTTCTTTATGACAATAGGCGGGAAAAACTGTCAGATTGTGTTAAAGGGATAAGTTGGCCAACATGGAGCAATTGATCGTTTTGATGCAGTGGTTTTTACATTTTCTTAAGAAGATGCGTCAAACAAGCTTATAATAAGAGCAATGGTACAATAATATGTCAAAAGTTTCATTTGATACACTCTGCTGCATTGTGTTGACAGATGTACAAAATGTGGAGAACTTAAAGGTCGGTTTCAATTCATCTAAGGGCTCGTTTTTGATGCCAAACTAACAACTTTTTGCAACATGTTCCCTCAATTTGATTGCGATCGCTTTGCTTGTGTACATAAATGCGTATATTGATTTCGTTAACAATGTTCATTATAAAACAGTTTCACCTTTAACCTGTTTTGTATACTTGTAAAAACTGTTAATATCATACATTTTGTAGTCGTGTTTTCTATGCTGTATGTTTGTTAGTTTCATTGGTGTTTTTATCGCAATGCTGTTTATACATTAAAACATTCGTCTATGCTTTTAAAACGTGTGTAAGTTTGCCTATTGGTACCATTTCAATAAACTTTTGTTTCACATTATAAGTTGCCCTTTATTATTTTGTAAGTTACCATTTATACAGCAAACACTTCGACCACGTCGCCGCAAGGCTTTATTGTGTGCCTTGCCCCTGGAAGATTGTGGATTCGATACCCACGTCCCACCTCACCTACCCAACCCCTCGTCCAATCCCCTCCAGGAAAAGAAAACAGAATATAACATTATGGGTCCTGAGTGGCCCAGTGGTTAAGGAGTTTTACTAAGAACTCGAGGTCCCAGGTTCGAGCCACACAGACGTCTCTGGTTTCGTGGGGGTAGCCTTTGGTAATCACTTCAGAGCCCTAGCCTATAGTACGTTTGAATCCAGGAACGCCGTTGAATATATGAATCACTTTTTATATGGCGTTAAACACCATGCACACAGGTGGCGTCCCTCCATTACCAGCCATTAATAGTACACCTTCCTAAAATGATATCGCAAATATTCAATCTCGTCTTCTTTCGCTTTCGCTTACAGTTTTTGCTTAACTGTCAAAATGTATCAAACATGTATCGTTGATGTTTGTATTGTAATAGATACGTTTAAGCTGTATCACAGGTTTCGTCCTGATCTGAAGCTTAAAGCTATACCTTTCAAGCGAGGCTACTTGCAGGTTTATGAAAACACATGGTACCTTATATCCGTCACCGTGACCTAGTGGTTAAGACGTCCGAAAGTTCGAGCCCCACTCGAGGCGTTTGTCCGGTAAATCTTTATCATGGGACTTGTTTCGAAATGGTGGGTTTGTGAGCCGCGGTATAGTTAACTGAATGGTTACCGACGCTACCGGCGTGTACGTTTGCAATCGTATCTACTCGTTAATCCCCGGCTTGTGCCGGGGATTGCTGAGTTGACAATTTGAAGAAAATATGAAACACAGATTTGTTGCCAAGATAACCTTTAATGGACTAATTAAAAGAGCAACATTCAATTGCGATATTAAGCAATATGTGTGTTTTAACATACATATCTAATCCCTTGGTGTAATGTTGT
This sequence comes from Cerastoderma edule, assembly GCA_947846245.1. Taxonomy (NCBI): domain Eukaryota; kingdom Metazoa; phylum Mollusca; class Bivalvia; order Cardiida; family Cardiidae; genus Cerastoderma; species Cerastoderma edule. The sequence continues at coordinate 35,421,421 of OX401405.1, read as the reverse complement.
AATCAAGTGTGCTATCCGACGAAACCAACCAAACTTCCCAAGGATTTCTGGTGTATTCATAAACTTCTTACGAGGTGTATCTACCGGCTTGTGCCGGGGATTGCCGAGTAGAAACGATTGTAATAATATATTGGGAAGGGGGGTGGGGAGATTTACCTCCCCGCCAGATCAATAATCAAGTGATAGATAGATGTAATCTGACATATAAAACACAAATACCATACATGGTTAGGTACATTTTATTAAGAAATATGATTTCAATATATCGTGCACAGGAAATGTTGATCGAAAATAAAAGAAACATAGGATACCTCTGTATGACAAAAGAAAAAAACGAATTTCAATCACGCTCAGATATGCTTAAACATATGTTGGCTTTTAGTTCTGTAAGATATAATCATACATGTATGAATGATATTAACACTTGTAACAAAATTACCAAAAACAGAGCGGTTTTGATAAAAAGAAATGCACCGAATTTGAGCATTGGCTCTTAAGCCATGCTGATTTTGACCACTTGTCAGCAAGGCACATAAGTAAAGTAATATCACTTAAAGGAAATAAAGGAATATTGTGCAATGCCCATAATAAAAAA